>BQNB010025561.1:0-59512 GCA_026074375.1 Tanacetum coccineum | reverse complement strand
TAGACGGCGGGTTCGTGTAATTCGTTCATGACTTAGGAAATATTTACACAGATCATCACAAGTGTGACAAAGAAACAAGATTAGGAGAAGCATTCTGAGGAGTAGTGCATAATTAAGTAAATATGTTCGTTTATCATATAAGTTGTTACCAAAGTAATTTAGATTTATTTTATTATTATTAGTTTAATTAGTAAAAACAAACCAACCTCTCAAACCTTGATTTTACTTGCTTTCTATAAAATAAAAATACAAAAAGAATAATCTCTCAACCCCGTAGACCTTTGTTAGATCTTGTTCGAGCCTTCCCAACCTATTCCCCTAAAGAACGATAACAACCCCTGAATCTTTCCAATACTACACTACAACGATTAGGTGCACTGCCTAGGGAGTTGTAAAACTTCTTGTTGAAGTCTAACGACAACCGCATCACCAACACTATAACTAAGTAGAGTTTTACATAACCATATCTTACATCGCGCCTTCAGCCGAGAAATCGAGTTACACCGCTAGTCACCATAGGACAATTCCCAACCAGTGCGATTACTTTTTCTGCTTCATTATATAGCCTGAACTTAGAAACTGTTAGTGAGAGGAAAATAGGAGATTTCCTTCAATTGACTTATCTTTTAGTAAGTTAGAATTATGATGATTAGGAGATTCTTGTACCGATGAAATTTCTAATGGACATGAAGTTAAGGCAAAGGACAGAATTATTGTAAGTACATAGAACCTAGCTGATAGAAGCCTCACATCCGCGGAGTTTAACCTTCTAAGTGACATCGTCCAACTGCCTTAGACACTAATTACACCACAGAGTTAGCTGATGGAAAGATAATAGAAACCGATTATGTAGTTCGAGGTTGTACCATAAACTTTCTAAACCACCCATTTAATATCGACTTAATCCCTGTCGAGCTCGGTAGTTTCGACCTTATTATAGGAATGGATTGATTATCGAAGTACCATGTCGTTATCATTTACGACGAGAAGGTTGTCCGCATCCCTTATGGTATCGTGTTGATAATTCATGGAGATGGAAGTGACGAAAGGAGTAAGCCTAGATTAAGTATCATCTCGTGCACCAAGACTCAGAAGTATATTCAGAAAGGGATGCCATGTCTTTCTGGCACATGTCACTAAAAAGAAAGCATAAGACAAGTCAGAAGAGAAGCGACTTGAAGACGTGCCTATCATACGGGATTTCCCAGAAGTCTTTCCAGAAGACTTGCCAGGACTACCACCCACTCGAGAAGTTGAATTCCACATCGACTTAGTCCCCGGTGCTGCACCTGTAGCACGAGCTCCGTATAGAATGGCACCATCTGAAATGCAAGAGTTGTCTAATCAACTACAAGAACTTGCTGACAAGGGATTCGTAAGACCAAGTTCCTCACCTTGGGGAGCTCCGGTCTTGTTTGTCAAGAAGAAGGATGGATCTTTCATAATGTGTATAGATTATCATGAATAAACAAGCTTACGGTGAAGAACCGTTATCCACTTCCGCAAATTAACGATCTGTTTGATCAACTACAAGGGTCAAATGTCTACTCTAAGATCGACTTGAGATTTGGTTATCACCAACTCAGAGTTTGAGAGGATGACATTCTAAAGATGACATTGAGGACTTGTTATGGCCATTATGAGTTCCAAGTAATGCCTTTTGGATTAACCAACGCACTGGCGGTATTCATGGATATAATGAATCGAGTGTGCAAACCGTACTTAGACAAGTTCGTGATAGTATTCATTGATGACATACTGTTCTACTCTAAGAGAAAAGAGGAGCATGAAGAGCACCTTAAGTTAATACTGGTATTACTTAAGAAGGAGGAATTGTACGCCAAATTCTCTAAGTGTGAATTATGGCTCTCGAAGGTATAGTTTCTCAGACACATGATTGATAGTGAAGGCATTCACGTAGATCCCGCTAAGATTGAGTTGATCAAGGATTGGACATCGCCTAAGACTCTAACAGAGATTCGCCAATTTTTGGGTCTTGCCGATTATTACTGACGATTTATCGAAGGTTTATCGAAGATCGCTAAGCCTATGACCAAATTGACTCAGAAAAGCATAAAGTTTGACTAGGGAGAAAAGGACAAAACTGCATTCCAACTACTGAAGCAGAAATTATGCAGCGCGTCGATTTTGGCATTACCCGAAGGAAGCAAAAACTTCGTGGTTTATTGTGATGCTTCACATAAGGGGTTAGGCGTGATTTTGATGCAGAATGAGAAAGTGATAGCTTACGCATTCCGCCAACTCAAGATTCATGAGAAGAATTACACGACTCATGAGTCATGACTTGGAATTAAGAGTTGTAGTGTTCGCCCTCAAGATGCGGAGACACTATTTATACGACACAAAGTGCGTTGTGTTTACTAATCATAAGAGCTTGCAACATATTCTAGATCAGAAAGAGTTGAACATGAGATAACGCTGATGGTTGGAGCTGCTGAGTGATTATGATTACGAGATTCATTATCATCCTGGAAAGGCGAATGTGGTGGCAGATGCCTTAAGCCAAAAGGAAAGGATTAAGCCGCTATAAGTTCGAGCCTTAATGATGAAAATTGACTTAAACCTCCCATCTCAGCTTTTGAATGCCTAGGCTGAAGCCATGAAAGAAGAGAACGTTAAAGAAGAAAACCTCCATGACATGAACAAAGAGTTCGAGACACGTGCTGATGGAACACTCTATATTGAGAAACGGAGTTGGGTGCCACGATTTGGAGGATTAAATGATTTGATCATGAATGAATCACACAAGTCTAAATACTTAATCCATCCTAGATCAGACAAGATGTATCATGATCTCAAGAAATTATATTGGTGGCCCAATATGAAGGCAGGGATTGCCACTTTTGTTAGCAAGTATCTAACTTGTACTAAAGTAAAGGTTGAATACCAAAAACCATCTGGTTTGTTGGTTCAACCTGAGATTCCCCAATGGAAGTGAGAAAAGATTACGATGGACTTCGTCACTAAACTACCTAAGACATCGAGTGGTCAAGATACGATTTGGGTAATCATTGACCGACTCACTAAATTTGCACATTTCCTACCAATGAAAGAAACAGACTTGATGGAGAGCTCACGATACGGTACTTGAAGGAGGTGGTCTCGAGGCATGGAGTGTCGATGTCAATCATCTCTGATAGAGACAACATATTCACATCTCACTTTTGGCAGTTACTCCAGAAAGCTTTGGGTACTCAACTAGACATGAGTACCTTACCATCCACAGACTTATGGTTAAAGCGAAAGGACTATTCAAACACTGGAGGATATGCTACGTGCCTGTGTGATTGACTTAAGAAAGGGTTGGGACATGCATTTACCCTTGGTAGAATTTTCTTACAATAACAGTTATCATACAAGCATTAAGGCTGCACCCTTTGAGGTTTTATATGGTCGTAAGTTTCGATCACCTATCTGTTGGGCTAAGGTTGGGGATAGTCAGCTCACTAGCCCAGAGATGGTTCATGAAACAACATGAGTACCTTACGATCCAAGCTGCCCGCGATAGACAGAAGAGTTACACTGACGCAAGGCGTAAACCCCTTGAGTTTCAGGTTGGAGATATGGTTATGCTCAAAGTATCCCTATGGAAAGGGGTGATACGTTTCGGAAAAACAGGGAAAGTTGAACCCACGATATATTGGACCTTTCAAAATCCTTGCCATGGTTAGAACCGTTGCTTATCGACTAGAACTCCCAGAAAGTTGAACCCACGATATGTGTCGAACTTGAAGAAGTGTTTGTCTGACGACACACTTACTATCCCGTTGGATGAAATCCAAATTGACGACAAGCTTCATTTTATTGAGGAACCCGTCGAGATTATGGATCGTGAGGTCAAACGTCTAAAGTAGAGTCGTATTCCTATCGTCAAGGCCCGTTGAAACTCAAGAAGAGGACATGAGTTCACGTGGGAATGTGAATACAAGTTTCGAAAGAAATACCCTCACCTGTTTTCCGTCCCGTATCGCATCCGGACTGCCACTGGCTCCACGGCTTAAGCTTTGAGGACAAATCTTTTTTAACGGGGAAAGGATGTGACACTCCGTAAATTTGCAGGTCAAAAATCTTTCTATTTACGTGCATAAGTTTGTTTCTTATAAGTTATGTGTTGACCTGACCAAAAACCAGGAAGTTATCCGGCGTAGAACTGAGAAACGTTAACGAATTGCTGTCCGAAATTGATTTGTAGGTTTTGAGTGTCATAAAAACGTTTTGACAAGATATAGCTTTGAAATTTGGATAGTATATGTTTCCTAGACGAATTTGGATATAGAGAACGTGAAAACAGTGTTATAACGAAGGAGATATGGCCGATTTAGGATTGACGGAATACAAATGACTTTGACAGTTTTTTAACAAATTACGGACATTTTGACCCGATTTTAAATAAATGTTTTTACCCCTTTCGGTTCCGATTTGGCCAAAGAGTATAAAAGGAAACTTGGCCGGAATGAAATTTTACAAAAGATAGCAAATTTTCTTTCAGCTTGAAAGTAAAAAACAAAGGAGTTATACCATGATAGAGTTGAGTCATTTTGAGACACTATAAACAATTTAAGATCTGATTGAAATAATAAAATGGCTTTTTCGAGTGTTTTCGAGTCCGATTGAATCTTAAAAACCTTAGCGAATGATAATGTGTCGGTTATACATATTTAGGCGGCGTTAGAAACTTTTCCAAAATGGTATTTTTTGTAAAAATGTCATAACCTAACTAAACACCTTATATTTTCGTTAAGACATGTTTTTATTAAATAAACTAAGACACAAACGCAAGTGGATGATATATACTTCTATAAAAGTCTTATCCAACATTTTGATATGATATTCTCGCTTCTAAAGCACGTTATTATTATCTAGGTCACGGTTAGGACCTTGTGCTCGTTACTTCACACGTTGATTATTTCATTGCTCACCATTTGCTTAAGGTGAGTTTGTAGCCCTACGTTTTTACTATTTTTCAAATCACTTTACAACTTTAGGGTGAGAACATTGCTTGCTTTTAAACTGTGGACACAAGTACTTACTTACATCTTACATGTTTACGTGTTGCCTAAGTTACCGCTAAACCACTATTGCCCATATTCATGAACTGTTAATTACTAAATGTAAACGCGAGTGTTATAAATAGATCTATTGGGACTGATAGCCCTGTCCGGGTTTGGTAATTCTTACTTGTATTGGGTACTCACGGTGTAGTACCGGTCAAACGAACGTATACCATGTCAAACTGTAGGTGGTATTTGGTTGGACACCTATAAAGGCAAGCCTCTCTTAGCATCAAGTGTGCTAAATACTATGTCTAGCTTTGGTGTCATGAGCTTAGTGCAACGTAAATACCTTTTGTGATATTGTATGTGTTACAATAGTCGCACGTTTACAAATTTTTTGGTCCTTACTTGTGAAATACTTAAACATACGAATTCATCAACTTTATGTTGACGTTTTAAGCATGTTTTCAGGTGCTTAACTTGATTTATCTTGATGTGCTTCATGGAGTCTACGTGTATTAAGACTTTACTTTTCAAGAAAACTTATGTTTATCATTTAAATACCATTGTACTTTAAATTTCTTTTCAGCTTTCGCATTTTTATCGTATTACTTTTGGAGTATTGTAATGACTTAGTTATTTTATAATTATGCAACGGTGTTTATTTTCAAAACGTCCATATAGTGGTCATTATCTTGTACTTGTGTTTGTGATATTCATAACGTCACACCCTTATATTACCTATTTCCGCTGCAACCTGATTTGGGAGTGTGACATTTCCTGATGCTGTCATCCCGTCGAATCTTCCTGAGGGTTCTTCTTGTCGGCTATTGTGACGCCGTCGACGGAGTCAAGGTAAATTCTGACGCCGTCTCCACCCACTGAGAAGTCACAAAATATCTTCAAAAACACACTTTCTATGCACTTTTGGAGAAGGCATAAGAATGGAAGTCGCAAGCTTAAAAAGTTGTATTTTTGTCCAGTTTCTTCACGAATCGATCCTAAGTCATGTACTTTTCCTCCAAATGCTTCCTAAATGCTAAAACAACAAAAAGAAACGATTAAGTACAATATTTGAGCATATTTGCATGATTTAGGGGGTTAAATGGCCCCGAAAAAGTGTATAAAATGACACATCATCACAATGATATGTTTTTATATCTGAATTCATGCTTTTATGGTGTCATTGATGCTGTTATAGAGGGGTTTCTGTGCACTACAAAGGCAAGAGCTATTACAACATAGATTGGTTGCAACATTAGTATAATTTAAATTTGTAACGTTAATGCTTTAAATTATCAAATATTAGTCTTGGTTGTTTCAACTTACTGCACACTTGATTGTAAGCCATAAACTGCGCATGGTGTTTGCATCTACTATTAGATATGAGCAAACATGTAAAAATTCTTGATACATTTATTAATAGATGGATTTCTTTTGTATTTATGCTATAAAAGAAACGTTGACATAGCATGTTAATGTTTGAGTGAGGAGGATGGAAAAAATCAAGATAAATGTTTTATATGATGGTTGGAGTAAGATGTTCCTACAAAGTATGGGCGGATGAATATAGCATTGTCGGGATCCAAGTCAGTCATTTGAAAAGAACACACCATTTTGGGTGGCAAAAGGCGGTTTTATGGAATAGTTATGTGCTTACAAGCTTTTGACTCCCCTCACGTTTGCCACGGATGGCTGTTGTCTTTCACAATACGGATTTTGTGGCGTACGCCATTTATTGCTTTTGTATAGGTCTTATATATTTGCTAGAAGTTAAGATTAATATGGTTATACTCTGAAATATCAATGCCATGGATATTGAAACAACAATATGTTCTTTATGCGCGTTATTTGCTCGGATGTTTCACGCTAACTTATTCACACTTTTGTCATAATGGCATTATCAGTTCTTTAGACATCGAACACTACTTTATGGCAATGTAGTTTTCCATATACATCCTGGGTTGTTTTTGTGCAACAAATTTAAATAACAGTTGTTTGGATATGATGATTTGGTCTAACATTACGTCGTACTTTGGCTAGTGAAAAAACTAGGTGGCCATAAAACGCACCCGTGAATTTTTAGGCAATATGATATCTGAGCCAAACCGTGATTGTTCTGTGACATGTTGTTGAGCAATTGTTCATCTTTTTATTTAGACTATCCATGATAGACCAAAATGATTATACTAATGTTAGGGTAAGGGGGCGTGGAAGAAATCGACATATATAGTCTCTATGATGTCTGTAAGGAACTATAATGTGACAAGAAAACCGTTATCTGATCTTTTTTCTGTAATAAAAAATCTCCTAACACGCTTCTTAAAGAACTGTTACATTGATTTCTCCCATCTTCCTTGGCTCGATGTTAATGTATCCATTTTATATTTTGAGCATAATCTAATACAAAACGAACAATGCTCATGTTATGCATTTGTTGGATTGTACAACCCTTTTACGCCAAGTTCGATTGCCGTCTCCAACGTAAGATGTCAATTTTCTTTGCGTTCTTTAATGATGTAAGCTTTCGTAAACATTACCACAAAAAACGCTGTTAGTTGGTAAACTCTGTGGGGTTTTCTATGTAGGAAGAGTTTTTGGGTTTTAGATATGCCATATATTCGGCATAAACTGTGACGCCAGATGCTTACATGTTGTTATTATTTTCGGTTGTAATACATTCTATTCATAAACGTCTATTTTTTCGCTGTTAGTAGATGAAGTTTGTAGCAAAATGGGATAGGGTCATGAATGGAGTATAATTGGGTCCATCTGATAGTAGTTGTTTTGCCACACAAAGTCCTAAAGATCTTCCTAGTTAACATAGCAATCTAACTTTTTTGTATTCTAACATGTTTATATAATTTCGTTTTAGAGTTTAGCAAAAATCTAACTATTATTGTGACTTTTTAGGTGCTAGAAAAGCTGGAAATTGTTTGGACAAAAGTTATACTCTTGAATTGTAGCTCCAATGCCATCAACAAATGACAACATTCATATCCTGAACATCAATCCACTCATCTCTGCGGTGAAACAACATGTTTTAGACGCTACCTCAACACAAAAACGTGCATTGTTATTTTCACGGTCCTGTTCTACTCCCCAAACCATTGGGCCGCTTTCAGTTTTAGCTTATCGCACAACTTATCCGTGTTTAGAGCACCAACTGGTAAACCATAAATTGTAAGGTTCCGCATTTTATGGTTTACTAGCTCGTCCTCTAAACACGAATAAGTTGCTCGACAATAGCATTAGCTTTTTATAACAGTTAGAATGCAGGTCATATTTTGATTTCTTTGCCTAGATTTTAGATACTATGCTTGCATCTTAATAGCACCAAGTTGTTTTTGATTATTAGAACACTTACACGTGGAATTTACATGCAAAAGTCTATGTTGCTGAATATGTCAATGAACTTCAAACGTTTTACTGTAAATGATAAACAGTTTAGATATCTACCATACAATAAACTATTATTGGTATATTAAAAGATTATTTTATTTTGGATTTATGCCTACCATAATTTTTATTCAGTCTCGCAGTTTTGCGGAAATTATAAAATTGTAACTTTGACACTAAAAATATATATCAGGCGAAATTTATCAGATATTAGGCTTTGCAGCAACGCGCGACCGCCTAATACCTCATTTTAAACAAAACACCCAGTCTCATGTTAATTTGACAAAATAAACGTGTCGAAGTTAAGATTGAAGTTTTATAAACAATTAACTAAATGGGTCGGGTTAGATTGAACTTTTGTAAACAATTAATTTTTGTAAACAATTAACGAATTGTCACATAGTTATTATCATCTTTTACATTTTTTATCTAACAAAAGACATGCAATAATTTTGTATCTTATATAATATAAGATTGAGTTTTGTATATTTAATAAGGAGTGTTTATGATTTAAGCCCAAGTTAACCCCCTCTCTTACTAACCGGTATACTTCCTTCGAATATCAAAAGTCCCAGCAGTTACAACAACAATGAATACCAAAGATGATGGAGTTAAATACCATTCAATCCTCAAAAGAACACAATCGATTCATCTCCAAACTCCCTTCCCACCACAACTGATGATAATTTATTTGAGGTTTTTGTATCAGATTTTTGTTTTTAATATTTTTTGATTTTGAATCTAGGGTTTTGTCATTATTTAGGGGTTTTTGTTAATTTTGTTTTTTTCTGATGATTTTGTGCAGGTTACCAATCTTTGTTTACAATTTTCAGCTTGATGATTCATAAAGCATTCAATTAATATATTTTGTAAGTTTTTAAACCCTAATTTTGATATTAAATGTTTGGAAGAGTGTGTTGGGGTTTAAATCAAGGGGATGTTTGGATAAGGTTATTTGAATAAAGAGTTTAATGGCTGATTGCATCAGGTAGCAAGGTAGCAGGAGCGGAAGATGATGAGAAATCAGTCTGAGCATCAAAATCCATAAACACAAAAAAGTACTAAAACACAAAATAGGTACTGAATTTTTAATACAAAATTGGTCTTATTTATATAAATATTGATTCTTTAAATTATGGTTTTGTTATAATTGGGCGGTTTTGTTAATTTTAGTTTAATTTTGTAAATTTTAGTGGTTTTTATAAAGTTTGGGTTTTTTTATAGTTTTGGATATTAGGATCGTTACAGATGTCGTCGGTTGTTAGTGGGGCGGTGTTTGCGGCTGCGATGGTGAAAGTTGAGGATAGCGGCGGTTATCTCTTGCTAATACTGAATTCGTTTATGTTCGTTCAGGGTAAGTTTTGCCGATATCAGTTAGGGTATAAGGTTATTCAATATAAGTTAAGTTGTAAGATTGAGTTTTAGGAAAACGCAAGCATGTTTTATGTCTAACGGGTCAAAAGGGTAAATCTGTGTAAAATATGGCATAATGTTCCTAATGGGAAAATTTTCTATGGTGTAAGCTCAACAATGGATTGGGCAATAATGAACAACATGCTGCACATTATGCTAGCATATTGTGGACTTATAGGTGAAACAAGAAAGAAGCAGAATCAAAGTGAGATGCCTTAAGTCATTTTTGGTAGAATTGCCGACGAAAAGGTACTTTTGATCATCACTTGATTCTGCACCATGAATCATTACCTTGCATCTGTTTGTGGTACACAATTCATATTTCTTTCATATACTTGTGACTTAACTTTAGAGGTCAAACATGTGCATAGTCCAACTATTAATTGAAAGTGCATAATCTGTGTAAAATATGGCATAATGTTCTTGATGGGAAAATTTTCTATGGTGTAAGCTCAACAATGGATTGGGCAATAATGAACAACATGTTGCACATTATGCTAGCATATTATGGACTTATGGGTGAAACAAAAAAGAAGCAAAATTGAAGTGGGATGCCTTAAAGTTATTTTTGGTAGAATTACCGATGAAAAGGTACTTCTGATCATCACTTGATTCTGCACCATGAATCATTACCTTGCATCTGTTTGTGGTACACATTTTAGATTTCTTTCATATACTTGCGACTTAACTTTGGAGGTCAAACATGTGCATAGTCCAACTATTAATTGAAAGTGCATAATTGAATTGAATTGTTTTAAGCGGTAACTCCATAAATCGCAACCAAACTTGGTCGAATTTCGTGTTGTGTGGCTTCCAGCAATCTATTTTTAATAATTGCTATTTAATTATTATTTTGGACTCTCATTTACTGAAACAGTGACTTCTTAAAGTTTATAGCAGAACACAAAATAGTATATCAGTCCGTGAAGCTTATTCTTTTGGTTAAGATAAAGAGTTTATTGTTGAGATTGAATTACTTGAAGAATGGTTGTAAAGCATGCAGAGCATGTTCTGTCCCACAACTCCACATGTAAGAGTTATACACTTTGTATGTATCCGCATCTTGCATGAAAAGCTATACACATATAGCATCAAAATAATATTCGACTCTATGGTTTGGTTTTTAGCATTTTGTATCATTGACACCTATTATTGTTTACCTATTTAATCATCAAGCTAATCATTTAAAACTTGGTGTGCAGGAGAGGTCTGCTGAGCAAGGTGGTCAGGTTAGTGATGATTAATAGTCGCAATGGATGAACTTTGGTATGAGTCGGTCTACTGTGAGTGGCCTTATTAATTTTTATAATGTTGTGGATATTATTAATTTAATAAGAATCAAAATGAGTTGACAGTTCTTCTCATATACTTTTACCAGATGATAGACACTTGGGATATCAAGAGCAAGGTGCCCCTTTTGATAGAGGTCAATATACGTTGGCCACGTCACAATCATTTCCTTTCATCACGAGTGACAGGTATTAAAATGATGCAATTGGTAAATTCTATAAATCCTTGCACGAATAGGTGAAAAGAATAAGATAATATATGGAATCTAATAGTTTATATTTATTTATATAGGAATACTTGAGATTAAGGATTCATTACTTCAAGAATTAGGTGTTCGTTTGGTATCATATGATCTTCCTGGGTTTGGGGAAAGTGATAAGTTCTGGGTGGTTGGATATTAGGGTGGAAGCATGCATAACTAGGCTGCACTCAAGTACATTCCCGATAGAATTGCAGGTAACTTGCTTAATTTTCAGGTTTAATGATACATGCATGTTTTATCAGCAATGTTGCATCTATACAGAAACTAGAAAACCGCCTTGATTGCATTTCTGGCTGTTACTTATGTGCTAAACAAATATAGTGGTCATGGGTCAAAACATGTTGGCTCAAAACGTGTTGGGTCAGGATCATTTTCCCTGCTTCATTAATAGCTATGTTTGTACCAATTTAATCCTTTTAACATGATACAATAGAATACAACCTAAATTCACAAGCCTACATATAATGGGTTGATTAAGATTTCTTATATCATTCTTTAATGTTGCATTAAGGAAAAATTATTGGTTCCTGCAACTTCATGACATGTACTGAAAGTTATAATATGACACGCACTTAGAGGTCTAAGTAGCATACGTATCTCACTGACATATTCGTTGTATCTGAAACTGAAATAATGTTTGCTTTTGCGTTGCCACTTACCAGGTGTATGATGTATATATATATTGCAGATTATGAGACTAACAAGATGTGGATAGCCAACATTGAGGTAACAAAATACATCCTGACAAAGTCAAAGTAGTCTCTTTTTTATAGACTTAACTTTTGGTTCAGCTCTTTATGGTAATTTTACCAGAAAACGTATCATATGTGCCAAGAAACCAAATTCTTGCTAATACATTTGGTCATTTCTCAACATTCATCCATATGAGCACTTAAGTATCTAGGAAAACTCAAGCCAATAAAGAATATTGTGCCAATCATGGCTTAGCAAACAAAAGCTTAGCAAGTTTTAAGATGCAAATAAGTAGGTAACTATAAACTTTTATTTATTGCAGATTATGGTATTTGAATTGATACTTCTACAGATGGAAAAATCATAAAGTGGTGCTTGGCAGAATGGAAAGGGTACTTCAGCTTCAAAGAAAGGTGCCCGAGGTCTGCTTAGGATTTATGTAAGAAATGAATTTCATAATTAATCTCACACAGCCCCTTGAATCCAGATGGTGTGACACACAATATTTTAAGGACTTATGAGTCCCATCCACGAACTCTGCAATTTCTCCCTTAAATTTGGCTCATTAAGACTTTAGCACCTTTCATAGAGTAAATTTTAAAAATGGTCCTTGTGGTTTGGCCAAATTGCAGACTTGGTCCGTCGAATTTCGAAATTGCAAAAACAGTCCGTATTTTGAAGGTTTAGTTCCACTTTTGGTCCTTGGTCGACCTAAAATGACTAAAATGCCCATTTGTTCTTTTACAAAAAACATCAGTTAAGAGGGGTATTTTAGTCATTTCAGGTCGACCAAGGACCAAAAGTAGAACCAAACCTTCAAAATACGGACTGTTTTTGCAATTTCAAAATTCAACAGACCAAATTTGCAATTTGGCCAAACCACAAGGACCATTTTTGCAATTTACTCCCTTTCATATAAGTAACAATCAGATTTTTCTCAACGACCAAGCCCGGTGCAATGACAAAGTTGAAACAAGGAAAAAAACTAACTAAATACAATAATTATAAGAAAAGAATAAAAATAAAAAAGAAAGTAATAAAAAAGACAAAATTTAAGACATTAAGAGATGTTAAGACACTCATTCTCTATCTAGTTCATTAAGAGGTTTATGTCTCTTACTGCCTCTTAATGATCAGAAAAAATCAAACGCTATTAATATTGAATGTCTCTTAACGTCTCTTAATGAAATTGAAAAAAGAAACACACTTTTTGGGACAAACCTCTGACCGCGTCTTAGTGAGATAAATTAAGAGGCTAGCAAGAGATATTTTAGAAAATAAACACCACCTTACTGGCACATGAAAATGACAAGTGAAATTCATTTTTTCTCTTTCATCACCCAACTTGACCTAGCGGTTGACAAAGTAGTAAAACTTTGATGATCCTTTTTATAAAAGTTTAGATATCTTGCTTCAAG
The DNA here is from genome assembly GCA_026074375.1 of Tanacetum coccineum. Classification (NCBI taxonomy): domain Eukaryota; kingdom Viridiplantae; phylum Streptophyta; class Magnoliopsida; order Asterales; family Asteraceae; genus Tanacetum; species Tanacetum coccineum. The sequence goes on along the minus strand of BQNB010025561.1, from coordinate 46,022 downwards.
GATTGTTTGCTTTTTCATGTCTCATAGACATCGTCTTTTCAAAGGTTGTGCCACCCCTTTATAAATAACCATTGACGTAGCTCGGATATTCTGCTATGTACTTTAATCGTTCAATATTCTTTATGGTTTAGATGTAGATTAGTGCAAACACGTTAAGAATATTGAACTTTGGACGCTTTTTAAAAATTTGCGGTTACAATTAGGTACAACCGAAATATTCGAATGGGGCCTCAGAATCGAACCGAAACCAAAACATGTTATTCGGTCAGTCCTTGGTTCCTAGAATATGCATTTTCTAGTTCTTGATTCTTTCGGTTTTGCGCATTCCGAAACCGAGCTCACCTGTACCCTAAACTTTATATTTTTTTTAAAACAGTCTAAAGATATTATATTTATATATTAAATTAATGCATATGTATGAAAATATAAATATCAAAATGAAAGAACAAATTGTTGTGATATGCAAACGAATACACAAGATTATGCATATACAAATGATTCATTTATTTCTTTTTATGAGATTAAGTAATGATATCCGAAAAAGTTCTTTTTACTATCCGCGGTCAATAACGACTCATATTATTCCTCTTTATAAATTTAACCAGTGCGTATACGTGTTTAAAAATTAAATGCAGCTAAAATTGTTATTAACATAAGAATAAATATCAAATGAATGCACAACCTCACGGGTTAGTGTGAAATGAAAACAAATTCATGAGATAATACATATAGCAACAACACATTAATTCCTCTCTAATGTTTAAACAAGGATATCCGAAAAATAATTTTTCAAAAGACTTTACATGTTATTAAACACACATAATGTTTTGTAAACATGATATCAATAATCAATTTTAAACAAAATTTACCTCAACACCATGTGAGTTAAACAAAATCAAATATTTCATCTAACAAAAATATATAAAAAAATTAATTTATATTAATATACAATGAGTATTTATATAAAACTCGCACGTGCATAAATGTTATAAGTACATAAGTATATACTACATAATTTTCATTACTTATTAAAAAAATTATATAACAACCCGTTTATGTACGAGCTCTAAAAGTAAAAGAGTAAAGTGCAAAATACATCCATGTGGTTTATTAAAAAACTGTCTCACGTCCCTCGTCAATACTTCGCGCAGATTTCATCCATCCTGTTACGCCCTCAGTTTAGGATAATATCATAGTTTATTATGGCTAGGATATTACTATAGTTTATTATTATAGTTTATTATGTTTAGGATATGTGTTGAGTCATATTAGGAAAGCATTTAATATGTTTGACTATTTGTTTAGGAAGGTCATAATTGTAACATTTCTCAATTTTAGGTCAATAAGGCACGAGGTGCCTAGATACATTGGGGGTCACTCTTCGGAGAAAGTCAATACTAAATATTTGGGCCGTATTACATTTTAGGAACATTTGTTATAAACTGAAATCTTTACTTATATTGTCGAACCATTTGAAGCCATGAGCTTATGTAATGAACAAGTATTTTGTTAATCCAATGTATCTTTTAAAATGACACGTTAGTGGTCGTTCTCATATCTTGTGTTATTGATCTATGAAGTAACGCCCTCGGATATTCAATATTCCACTGCATACTCAGATTTAGGGGTGTTACAGATTGGCATCTAGAGCTAAGGTTATAGAGAACCAGGTCAAAAGTTTGTGTCTAAACTATTACCGTTTTCAAACATTGCATTCACAAATGGGGTTTTTCACAGGACATACACATATTGCTTGTTTGCATTTAGCATATATGTTTACATGGCATACACTGTTTTAGCATTAGTAGTTTACTAAGTGCTTGCATGATTGATACACGCGTATATAAATTATACTACGTATATTACTATAAGAGTCTTATAATTAATACTTATATAAGTTATTTTTGCTTTTTACAACAGTCATGTCTTCATCAGATTCCGCAGTCACATACACGTCCGTTTCATCTGAGGACGTACCATTTTGGGGTATTCGCTTCTTCGGCATGGAGCAGCCAGATTCACCAGAGATCACCCCACGGTCTCCTATTCAGACACCACCAGTACCACAGAACAAGGATGAGCGTGAGCCTATGTTCCTACAGCCACATGATCTTGACTATGTGCCAGAGCCTATGTACCCTGAGTATATACCATTAGAGGATGAGCAAGTGTTTCTGGCTAAGGAGCAGCCATTACCACCTGTTGTTTCACCTACTACTAAGTCACCAGGATATATTGTTGAGTCGGATCCAGAGGAGTACGAGGACGATGAGTCAGATCAAGAGGATGGTCCGGTTGACTATCCTATGGACGGGGGAGATGATGGAGATGATAATGACGGTGACTCATCCGAGGATGACGTCGATGATGAGGATGACACCGAGGATGAGGATGACGCCAATGAGGAGGATAAGGATGATGATGAGGAGGAGGAGGAGGAGCACTTAGCTCCAGCCGATTCCGCTGTTGTGGCATCTACTGTTGAGCTTGTTTCCCCACCTGAGGGAATAGAGCCTGTTATACCACCACCCTCCACTGACATTGCTACCACTGGAGCTAGGATCACAGTCCGGCTTCAGGCTTGCATATCCCTTCCACCAGAGGCAGAGGTTAAGAGACTTCTAGCCATGCCTACTCCACCACCATCACCATTTATCTCACTATCACCACCCTCTACAGGGGAGCGTCTTGCTAGGTGCACAACTCCATCTGCACATTCATCACCACCACTGGTACCATCACCATTACTACCATCATCTGGGTGTCCAACCCAAACCCAGACACTTAGGATAACCTCCACTCAGGCCCTTATTGATGCGGTTACTGCCGAATTACCATCACCTCCACTACCACTACTACCACCATCTCTATACATACCACCACATGTTGACCGTAGGGATGATATTCCTGAGTCCGAGCTGCCACCTCGTAAGAGGTCGTGCTTGTCTACTCTAGGCTTCAGGTATGAGGTCAGAGAGAGTTCTACTGCTAGACCTACTAGAGGTCGGGGGATAGATTATGGGTTTGTCAGCACCGTAGATGCTGAAGCAAGACGACAGGGGATTAGAGAGGTTGGGTATGGTATTAGGGATACTTGGATAGATCCGGCAGAGGCAGTTCCTGAGATAGCACCTATGACCTTGGGAGAGGTCAATACTAGGGTTATAGAGCTTGCTGAGCTCCATGAGCATGATACACAGGACTTATATGCTCTACTAGAGGATGCTCAGGATAGTAGGACCCAGTTATCACAGCAGGTCGACTTACTTATGGAGGATAGGATGACTCTTCAGGAGACCGTACTGATTGTGGAGGAGGAGGCCTATGCTTCCAGAGAGGCTTGGGCTCACTCGATAGGATTGAGTCAGACAGTCCATCATGAGCTTCAGACCCACCGTGAGTAGGTGTATGCACACGAGTACCAGCTCCAGGCACATCAGACACAGCTACAGTTGCAGGGTACTCTTATTCAGACACAACACCAGGTACATGAGACTCGCTCCCAGATGCAGCAGACTGAGATGGCAAAGCTTCGAGAGACTGACCGTAGGCGTCAGGCACAGATGGTAGAGACTCTCCGAGTGATCAGAGACATGAGGTGAGAGATGGTTGACATGCAGGCCGAGTTGTTAGCACTACGAGAGCAGCAGAGGAGAGCTAGACAGCCAGGACCAGATGCTAGAGTACCAGACTACCAGGAGGCTTCTAGGGATGCCGATAGTCGCATCTAGTAGTTTAGGTCATTTTATTTTGCTAGACAGTTGTACAGGCATGTTAAGTATTAGGGGTTTTCCCCGCTAGCATAGCCTTAGATCTTTTGTATTGTATTTTGTGTACCAAAAACTATTTCGTGTAAAATTTTCCAAGTTATGAATGAAATAGATGTGTTATGTTGTATTATATATCTCTTTTGTGTTATTATCTCATTTGTTTAATCATTGTATATCCTATCACGATTGTAACCTCACGATTTGTCTCTTGTGATTCAGACAAATCATGGCACCTGTGACACAACAAGGACCGAACAACCAGACCAACATGATTCCAGAATCCATTCAAGCTATGATTGATCAAGCCCTTCTGCGAAACTCCACTAATGGAGACGGAAGCCACAGTTCAGATGGGGATAACCGAAGGAATGTGCAAACTGCACGCCCTTGTTTCTATGCTGACTTCATGAAATGTCAACCTTTGAACTTCAAAGGGACTAAAGGCGTTGTTAGTTTAACCAGGTGGATTGAAAAGATGGAGTCAGTCTTCAATATCAGTGCTTGTGCTATTGAAAATCAGGTTAAGTTTGCCACCTGCACTCTGTTAGGTGTTGCTTTGACTTGGTGGAATGGTCAGATAAGAACCTTAGGTCCTGATGCATATGCAATGACTTGGGAAGTACTCAAGAAGAAGATGATGGACAAGTATTGTCCACAGGGTGAAATCAAGAAACTAGAAATCGAGTTGTGGAACTTAAAGCTCAAAGGGAATGATGTTCCAACATACACTGAACGTTTCCAAAAGCTGACCCTGATATGTACCAAGTTTGTTGCTAATGAAACTGAGAAGATTGACAAGTACATCAGTGGACTCCCTGATAACATTTATGGAAATGTGAAGTCTTCCATACCCAAGACGTTAGATGAGACTATTGAGTTGGCCAACGACTTGATGGATCAGAAGCTCCGCACCTATGCGGAAAGACAGGCTGACAACAAAAGGAAGGCTGGTGATTCATCCAGAAACAACCATGGCCATCAACAACAACCCTCCAAGAGACAGAATGTCGCCAAGGTCTACAATATGGGGTCGTGTGAAAGGAAACCATATGGGGGAAACTTGCCCAAGTGCACCAAGTGTCATTTTCATCACAATGGCCCGTGTACTCAGAAATGCCACAAATGTAACAAGGTAGGGCACCTTGCCCGCGACTGCAGAAGTTCTGGCAATACTAATGTTGCTAATGCTTAGAGGGACAATAGGGCAATTCCCAAGGGGAATGGTTGTTTTGAATGTGGAGCTCCAGGGCATTTCAAGAGAGATTGTCCAAAGTTGAAGAATAAGGATGGAGGGAAATGGGAATGCACAAGGCTGGTTGTACGCAGTTGGAAATGCAGAGAAGAATGGGAATGCATCGAGGAACCTAGACTCCAATGTGGTCATGGGTACATTCCTCTTAAACAACCGCTATGTATCTATTTTATTCGACACTGGTGCCGATAGAAGTTTTATATCTATAGCGTTTAGTTCCCTGATTAACATCGCCCCAACTCTATTAGAAAATAATTATGATGTCGAATTAGCTGATGGGAAAATAGTCGGGGTAGACTATATTATACGGGGTTGCACTTTAAATTTCTTAAACCATCCGTTCAATATAGATCTAATGCCTGTGGAACTTGGTAGTTTCGACATTATAATCGGCATGGATTGGTTAAGGAAGTATCACGCCGTGATCGTGTGTGATGAGAAACTTGTTCGAATTCCCTATGGGGATGAAACCTTGATTTTTCATGGTGACGAAAGTAACAACGGGAGAGAATCTCAGTTGACCATTATCTCATGTTCAAAGGCTCAAGAGTACATGGCGAAAGGATGTCAGATATTTTTGGCACATATATCCGCCAAGAAGGAGGAGGACAAGTCGGAAGGAAAGCAACTTAAGGACGTACCAATCGTCCGAGATTTTCCTGAAGTGTTTCCCGAGGACTTGCCGGGTCTTCCTCCGGCTCGACCAGTGGAATTCTAGATCGACTTAATTCCAGGAGCCACGCCTATATCTCGAGCACCATATCGACTGGCTCCGTCCGAAATGAAGGAATTGTCGGAACAACTACAAGAGCTTTCTGACAAAGGCTTCATAAGACCTAGTTCCTCACCTTGGGGAGCCCCGTTCTTGTTTGTCAAAAAGAAGGATGGGTCATTCAGGATGTGCATTGACTACCGGGCAGTGAAGAATCATTATCCACTCCCGGGATCGACGATTTATTTGATCAACTCTAAGGATCCAACATTTATTCAAAAATAGATTTGAGATCGGGTTATCACCAGCTCAGAGTGCGAGAACAAGAAGTTCCAAAGACGGCATTCAGAACTCGGTATGGTCATTACGAGTTTTAGGCTATGCCATTCGGACTAACAAACGCACCCGCGGTATTCATGGACCTCATGAACCGAGTGTGCAAACCCTACTTAGATAAGTTCATGATCGTCTTCATTGATGATATACTTATTTATTCAAAGGACAAGAAAGAGCACGAAGAACATCTTAAGGCAATTTTGGAATTGCTTAAGAAGGAGAAGTTGTATGCCAAGTTTTCAAAGTGTGAATTTTGGATTCCGAAGGTACAATTTCTCGGTCACGTCATTGATAGCAGAGGTATTCATGTGGATCCAGCCAAGATAGAATCTATCAAAGATTGGGCATCTCCTAAGACACCGACGGAGATCCGCCAATTTTTAGGTCTTGCTGGTTACTATCGAAGATTTATTGAGGGATTTTCGAAGATTGCTAAATCAATGACGAAGCTTACTCAGAAAGGAATCAAGTTCGATTGGGGAGAGAAGGAAGAAAACGCTTTTCAATTAATAAAGCAGAAGTTGTGCAGTGCGCCAATTCTGGCTTTGCCTGAAGGAAGCGAAGATTTTGTGGTCTATTGTGATGCTTCGCACAAGGGTTTAGGAGCTGTGTTGATGCAGAGAGAGAAGGTGATTGCCTATGCTTCTCGACAATTAAAAATTCATGAGAAGAACTACACCACTCATGATTTAGAACTTGGATCGGTGGTGTTTGCTCTAAAGATATGGAGACATTATCTATATGGAACCAAATGTACCGTATTCACCGACCATAAAAGTCTGCAACACATCCTTGACCAAAAGGAGCTTAACATGAGGCAACGCCGTTGGCTAGAATTGCTAAGCGATTACGATTGTGACATCCGTTATCACCCAAGAAAGGCAAACATAGTGGCCGATGCGTTAAGCCGTAAGGAACGGATTGAGCCATTACAGGTTCGAGCCTTGGTTATGACTATTGGCTTGGATCTTCCCAAGCAAATACTAGAAGCTCAGATCGAAGCTCTGAAACTAGAGAATCTTGAGAACGAAGATGTTGGCAATATGATCAGAAAGGATATACCCAAAGAAAAGTTGGAACCACGCGCCGATGAAACCTTATGTTTACATGGCAGGAGTTGGCTACCTTGCTACGATGACTTAAGATCCGTGATTATGCACGAATCCCACAAGTCGAAGTACTCTATCCACCCCGGTTCTGACAAGATGTACCAAGACATGAAGAAGCTATATTGGTGGCCCAATATAAAAGCTGACATCGCCATATATGTTAGCAAGAGCTTGACATGTGCAAAAGTCAAGGCCGAACATCAAAGGCCATCAGGATTATTGGTACAGCCTGAAATACCCGAGTGGAAATAGGATAATATCATGATGGATTTTATCACCAAACTTCCTAAGTCATCACAAGGTCTTGACACCATATGGGTGATTGTGGATCGACTTACAAAATCTGCTCACTTTTTGCCAATAAGGGAGAATGACCCGTTGGATAAATTGGCAAGGCTGTATTTTAACAGAATAGTAACAAGGCACGAAATACCTGTTTCAATCATCTATGATCGTGATAGGAAGTTCACATCAAATTTTTGGAGATCATTTCAGAAAGCTTTGGGTACGGAACTGAGTATGAGTACTGCGTATCACCCGCAAACCGACGGTTAAAGCAAGAGATCTATCCAAACTCTCAAGGACATGCTACGTGCTTGCATGATTGACTTCGAAAAGGGCTGGGTTAAGCATTTGTCATTGGTCGAATTATCGTATAACAACAACTATCACGCAAGCATAAAGGCCGCACCATATGAGGCACTTTATGGCCGAAAATGACGATCACCTGTGTGCTGGGCCGAAGTTGGAGAAGCTCAACTTACTGGTACAGAAATGATCCAGGAAACAACGAAAAAGATCGTCCTGATCAAGCAGAGAATCCAAGCTGCTCAGGATCGACAAAAGAGCTACGCTGATTTGAAGCGAAAGCCGATGGAATTCGAAGTTGGGGATAGGGTTATGCTTAAGGTCTCACCTTGGAAAGGGGTTGTACGAACCGGTAAGCGGGGCAAGTTGAACCCGAGATATGTCGGACCTTTCAAGGTGTTAGCCAAGGTTGGGGTTGTTGCCTACAGGCTGGAACTTCCTCAAGAATTGAGCAGGGTTCACCATACTTTCCATGTGTCTAATCTGAAGAAATGTTACGCTGACGAACCATTAGCCATACCGTTGGAAGGAATTCACGTTGATGATAATCTACAGCTTGTGGAAGAGCCCGTTGAAATCATGGAACAGGAGATCAAACGATTAAAGCGAAGCCGGATATCATTGGTTAAAGTTCGTTGGAACTCTAGGAGAGGTCCTGAGTTCAACTGGGAACGTGAAGATGCGTTCAAAAAGAAATACCCTCATCTCTTCACAAACCGGGCTTCGTCATCCACTATAAGGTCTTAAGCTTTGAGGACAAAGCTCTTTTAACGGGTAGAGACTGTAACATTTCTCAATTATCAATAAGGCACGAGGTGCCCAGATACATTGGGGGTCACTCTTTGGAGAAAGTCAATACTAAAGATTTAGGTTGTATTACATTTTGGGAACATTTGTTATAAACCGAAATCTTTACTTATATTGTCGAACAATTTGAAGCCATGAGCTTATGTAATGAACAAGTATTTTGTTAATCCAATGTATCTTTTAAAACGACACGTTAGTGGTCGTTCTCATATCTTGTGCTATTGATCTATGAAGTAACGCCCTCGGATATTCAATATTCCGCTGCATACTCAGATTTGGGGTGTTACAATAATAGCCCATAATAGGCTTATGGCCCATTTAGCTATTATAAATACTCGTTGTATTCTTTCATTATAATCAATCAATCAAATTAAAGATCAAAATATCTCTCAATCTTCTCTCTATTTTTTGACGGAGCTAGCACACGCTTGAAGTGGTGCCTTATCCCGATACAACCTCTAACCGGGTCGTATCAATTGGTGCTTTCATTGAGAGCTCTCGTTGAGAGGGTTCCGATCTAAGGATAAAAAAAAGTTTACTGTTCACGGGTTACTATTCACGGTACTGTTCATCGGCAAAAAAAAGTGTTCTTCGAGTTATTGTTCATGGCATCGAACGACAACGATCCGGACGCGGAATATGCACTATCTAGGCTCTTGCAAAGGGGTACGATGGCCGAATACCAGAAAGAGTTTGAGATGGTTATAAGTCGAGTAACGGGCAAATCTGATTATTTACTTGCATCGATTTATATCTTGGGACTTAAACCGACTTTACAACGTGCACTCTTATGGTCAAATCCTACAACTTTAGGAGAAGCCTTCTCCTTAGCCCGTATAGCCGAGGCCCGTTTTGAGGACGAGCGGTCCATTATAGACATCTCCAAAATAAACGACCTAAACGCATAGGTACAGGTTCAAGATCTTGAGGAAACGATCCGCCATAAGCCGAATAAGGTAGAAGCTTTCCGAACTAGTATGGTTGCTACTTTTGAAGAACACGAGCAACAAGAAAACCAAGATAACCTGAATGAATTTTCTGAAGAAAAAGATGACGCCAAACTACCAGTTTTCATCGACACTGTTGGCAACAATGGTGATAATGATTCAAGAATATCAGGTTCTGAGACACCCGCGAAGGAAGTAGTGGATAACGGTATCGAAAGTGAGGTGGTTGTCGGCCTTCCGGAGGAGTTTCAAGAAGGAGATATGGTTGATGCATTGTCAATGGTGGAGCAGAAAAGTTTGGAAAATTGGAAGGAATTAGATAATGAATCGGAAGATAGGAAGGTGGAGAGAGATGCTAAAAGGGAAGGAGAACCAACTATCTTGGCAACATTTGGCAGCGATCGGGGTATAACTATTTGGGATCCCGGAATCAAGATATTTTTTTTCAAGACGACACCTTGAGGGCAAGGTGGTTTCGAAGGAGTGAGGAATGTTACGCCCTCAGTTTAGGATAATATCATAGTTTATTATGGCTAGGATATTACTATAGTTTATTATTATAGTTTATTATGTTTAGGATATGTGTTGAGTCGTATTAGGAAAGCATTTAATATGTTTGACTATTTGTTTAGGAAGGTCACAATAGCCCATAATAGGCCTATGGCGCATTTAGCTATTATAAATACTCGTTGTATTCTTTCATTATAATCAATTAATCAAATTAAAGATCAAAATATCTCTCAATCTTCTCTCTATTTTCTGACGGAGCTAGCACACGCTTGAAGTGGTGCCTTATCCCGATACAACCTCTAACCGGGTCGTATCACATCCGTTAGTAAAATGAGTCACCATACATCCCTGAGGACGAACGGTGCAAATAGTTTGTCAGTTGAGGGAGAAAAATGTTGGTCACGCAGGGATGTGAGACGGACTTTTTGCAAACCACAAGAATGTATTTTTGCGTCACTTTTTCCCCTTTAACTGACAAAATATTTGCATCGTTCGTCCTCAGGGATGTATGGTGCCTCATTTTACTAACGGAGAGATGAAATCTGCCCGAAGTATTGACGAGGGACGTGAGACGATTTTTTGGTAAACCACAGAGATATTTTTTGCACTTCCCTCAAAGTAAAAACTCTATGTCTCTAACATTTGTACTCATAGTGTCATCATTTAAGATGGCTATGTCTTAAAACAGAAGGAGTCCCTTGCAAGCACACAAATGACAATAGAGCTAAACAAAAGAAAACACATCCTTTTATTTGCTCATTTCGTGATATAAATTTTTTTCTCTTTTCTGTATCGATCGATGTACACAACACATATTGACATCTTGTTTGATATGCCCGCCATGCACTTGAATATGATGGAATCTATCGAAAACAACAATGATGATGAAACTATTTTAACAAAAATTAATGCTCGTTTTAACCCGAGTTTATTCGGTAATAATATATGAGATCGTGAGCATTCAAAACGTATAACGTGCAACTTTTCAACACAAAATAATCTAGATAAAATAAATACAACTTGGTACTTCTTAATTGTCAAAAAAATAAATAAATAATAATAATAATTACTTATTTCTTTGAGTTCATCGTCATATCGTAATCTAAAAGGTTGCGTGTTTAAAAAACTATTCGAACATGCGTAATAAATAATTTTTAAAACTATATTAATAAACAAACAATACAAATCACGTCATTCTTAAGATATTATTGCTATATCTTTCATATGATCACATGCTTTAAGTTGTGCGTCAATTAAGCTAATGCAATTTGCTTACATAATTTGGTAGGTCAAAACTCAAAAGCATGTCTGCTCACCTTTAGTTGCTACATGTTCTGCATTTTGTGATAGCAACTTTTATTAAAAAAATATAACGTTGTTAAACATTTAGTCATTATCTAATATCTATTGGTCTATATATAAATTGAAAAGTGGGTCTAAGGGAGCTTTCAATACTTAAGCTTGGATTTAAATAAGCACCGATTCAAATTTGATATTTGGAAAAGCCAATAAGATAAGAGGGTCAACTTTTTTCCTATGAGCTTATCAATTTAGATTATATATTAAAAAAAGTAAGTTTGCTAACTTTTTTTCAGTTTTAAATAAGCACATTAAGGCGGCAAAAGAAGTTTATCCGAACATCACTACTTAGGTGCTTCTGATTCGAACCAAACAAAAAAGTAGTATGCATAATTTCGACTAGATCATTGGGTAATTACGAGTCAAATTCTGATAGACTAAAAACACTCACGATTATAAGGTATAGTTTGTTGGAAAAATGTTTGTTGGAAATGAATTTTCACAAACTTTAGACACTATTTAATATATGTATTTGTTATATATATTTTCATTAGTTAGTAGCTTTGCGTTCTCCTTGAAGAGAGCTTCGCAACGAGCTAAAGTGTATCCAAAATAAAGTTAATATGAATGAGATATCGTGTCTCAAAGTAGGCCAAAATGGGTTCGAAGCTTCTGAACTCATGCGAGAAAAGATTTTGTTTTCGTTTTTAAAAGTTTCCAGATTATTTTGTATCCATTTATTTATAGAATTGATTTAAACTTTGTGAAGAAGTTTTACAGAATCAATTTAAATAAAAGGAAGATATCAAATCGTAGTTATAATTTTAACAGATTTGCATATCAGTTTATTTTTGAGTCGATATTTTTCTTGGTGACCAAGACAGGATTAGGCTATAAAATAAACTCTTCTCATTCAGTTTTCGACACAGAGAAAAAACGCAAATCCTATTCCAACAGTCTTTTTCGATCAGAAACCGCGAAGTGCTTCCGTGATTTTCAGGCAAGTTTGTCAGGTCCGGTTGTACAACAGCTTTGAACGTTGTACCATGGGAAACAGACGGCGAATCTGTTTTAAGAGAATCGTGTTAAACACGAGCCTCGTTCAACAGCCGTTTACTGCTTTATTTTATTTAACGTTCATAGAGTCTGTCTTCTGCTTCTACCTCTTTCTGTCTGTTTTTTAATTTTCTGCATTTTATTTTCTGTTAATTTAATTTAGTTATTATAATTCGATTTTATTAATAAAAAGTGTTACATGTTTCCTACAATCTTAAAACTGATTCGGTTTAACCGAATTTAAAACACTTTTATAAAATCGGATTAATTATTCTTAACAGGTTTTATCATTATAAACTGTTTTCTGTCGAAACCAAGTTGAGTTTATTTGTAAATCAGTTTTAATTAAACAGATTTTAATATACAGATTACAGATCTAAAACGTTTTTTTAAGCAGTTGTTCTTATCAGTTTATATTAAAACCAAGATTGTGTTTCTATTAAACTGATCTGTTTGATTCACTGAAACCACGATTGACTTTCTTTGAAGCAGATTCGGTACAAGCAGATACCGATTTATAATAGTTGTTTAACTGTTTGTGTTTGATTTTCAGGATGACAAACGAAACTAATGTGACTGCTCCTGTGAACGTAACTGGTGCGCCGGTTACCAACACAGTTGCTAATCATGCTGAAAAACCAGAAAATTCAATGGGTAGAATTTTAAGAGGTGGCAACAGAAGATGTTCTTCTATCTCACTACTTTGAACCTTGCGTGGTTCTTAAAGGAGACTGCACCTCAGGTGGTACCTCCTAAAGAAGGTCAACCCTCTAATGCACAGGTTGTTCAAGCTGTGGAAGCATGAAAACATTCAGACTTTTTGTGTCACAACTATGTTCTGAATAGTTTGGTGGATGATTTGTACAACGTGTACTGTAAGACCACGACTGCCAAAGAATTATGGGAGTCGTTGGAACGCAAGTACAAAACTGAGGACGCTGGTACAAAGAAGTTCGCGGTAGCTCATTTTTTGGATTACAAGATGGTTGATTCAAAAAATGTGATAACCCAGGTTCAAGATCTGCAGATTTTGATACACGAAATTCATGCTGAGGGAATGACTGTGAGTGAAACTTTTCAAGTTGCTGCTATTATTGAAAAGTTACCTCCAAGCTGGGTAGATTTTAAAAACTACTTGAAGCATAAGCGAAAGGAGATGAGTGTTGAAGACTTGATTGTTCGTCTTCGTATTGAAGAGGACAACAAGCTGGCTCAGAAAAACACTTATGCACCTGATTCTGCCAAGGCTAATATGGTTGAGCATGCTGGGTTATCTTCAAAGTCCAATTCTAAGGCAAAAGGAAAAGGCAAAAAGAAGAATGACAAGAAGGGCAAAGGGGAAAGCTAAGTACCTTGCTCCTAAAGCTGGAATTGTGAAACAGAAGTTCTAGGGGACTTGCTACAACTGTGACCAGCCAGGTCACCGTGCTGCTAATTGCAAGATGCCAAAGCGGGTGAATCCACGCCAGGCCAATATGGTGAATGATAATATGGACATGATTGCTATGGTGTCTGAAGTCATTGCCATGATCTCTGAAGTTAACCTGGTAGGTTCTAACAATAGTGGTTGGTGGGTTGATACCGAGGCAACCCGTCATGTGTGTGTTGATAAGAGTATGTTTCATTCTTTCAGAGCGGTTGACAATGGAGAGAAGTTGTACATGGGCAACTCTGCACTGCTGATATCAAGGGCGAAGGAGATGTTATTCTAAAAATGACATCTGAGAAATAGCTCAAGTTGACTAATGTCTTATGTTCTGGAGATTCGCAAGAATCTTGTGTCCGGTTGGTTGTTGAACAAGTTTGGTTTTCGTCTTGTTTTTAAGTCTGATAAGTTTGTTTTGTCTAAGAATCAAATGTATGTTGGTAGGGGATATGTCGTGAATGGTATGTTCAAGCTTAATGTAATGGTTGTTAAGAATGATATCAATAAAGTAAATTCTTCTGCTTACTTGATTGAGTCTTCTAATGTGTGGCATGGTCGTCTTAGGCATGTAAATTTTAATTCGATGCGTCGTTTGATTAAATTTAATAGCATACCAAACTTTCATATTGATTCAAAAAATAAGTGTGAAACTTGTGTTGAAGCCAAACTTACAAGATCATCTTTCAAATCGGTTAAATGGAAAACCGAACCATTTGATATGATACACACAGACATATGTGATTTGAAATCACTACCCACAAAAGGTGGCAATAAGTACTTTATCACGTTTATTGATGATTGTACAAAGTATTGCTACGTTTACTTATTGAAAAGTAAAGATGAAGCTATAGACAGGTTTGTTCTATACAAAACCAAAGTTGAGAATCAACTTGGTAGGAAAATCAAGGTTGTATGAAGTGATAGAGGAGGTGAATACGTGTCTCCATTCGCCGAGCTTTGTGTGAAACATGGAATCAGACACGAGTTCACTGCTCCCTATTCACCTCAGCAAAACGGTATTGCCGAAAGGAAGAACCGTACCTTGAAAGAAATGGTTAATGCCATGTTGATAAGTTCTGGTTTAAGCCGGGACATGTGGGGGGAAGCCATTCCGACGGCTACTTATCTTTTAAATAAGATACCTCGTAAGGAAAAAAGAAGAGACCCTTTATGAACCATGGATGGGAAGAAAACCATCATATAAGTACTTACGAGTGTGGGGGTATCTAGCCAAGGTAGTTGTGCCGACACCCAAGGCCCAAAAGATTGGACCTAAATCTGTGGATTGTATATTCATTGGATATGCTAAGAATAGTAGTGCTTATCGTTTCATTGTACATGACTCAAAAAATCCGGATATACAAAAGAATGCACTAATGGAATCAAGGAATGCTTCCTTCTTTGAAAATATATTTCCTTGTTTACCAAAGGAAACTGAAAGCTCATCTAGATTAGATGACGAAGTTGTCCAAGATAAGAGACAACGAGATGATAATGATCTTCATGATGAGAGACAAGATCAACTCGAGGAAGAAGAGGTTGAACCGCGAAGAAGCAAAAGGGCAAGAACCGAGACATCGTTTGGACCCGATTTTGTTTCTTTTATGGTAGAAAATGAACCCACGTCTTACCGAGAAGCGGTAACTTCCTCGGAAGGGCATCAATGGAAAGAAGCCATTAAAAGTGAAATAGATTCTATTTTTCAAAATCATACTTGGGAGCTCATGGATTTACCTCCTGGTTGTAAACCACTAGGCTATAAATGGATCTTCAAGAAGAAGATAAAAGCCGATGACACCATTGCCAAGTATAAAGCAAGATTGGTAATCAAAGGATTTAGACAACGCGAAGGTCTAGATTTCTTTTATACTTATTCGCCTGTTACGCGAATAACCTCGATAAGAATGATATTTGCGATTGCCGCATTGAGAAATTTGGAAGTTCACCAAATGGATGTGAAAACGGCATTTCTAAACAAAGATTTAGAAGAAGAAATATATATGAACCAACCTGAGGGTTTCATAGCTCCTGGACAAGAAGGCAACGTTTACAGGCTTGTTAAGTCATTATATGGCTTAAAGCAAGCTCCCAAACAATGGCATCAAAAGTTTGACCACACCATGTTAGAGAGTGGATTCAAAATTAATGAATGCGACAAGTGTGTTTATGTAAAGGAGACAAGTAGTGGATATGTAATCCTGTGTTTATATGTTGATGATATGCTTATCATTGGCAGTAATGACAAGATGATCAACTCTACTAAAGACATGTTGAAATCAAAGTTTGACATGAAAGATGGGTTTGGCTGATGTGATCCTTGGAATAAATATCATACGAACTCATAATGGACTTGTGTTAAGTCAAGCACATTACGTGGACAAAATTCTTAATACTCATAATGCGGGGGATTCCGGCCTAGCTAGAACTCCAATTGACACCAGTTTGCATCTATCTAAAATAGAGGCGTGGGTGTTGCCCAATTAGAGTATTCTAGAATTATTGGTATGTTAATGTATTTGATGACAGGTACCCGACCTGACTTAACATACGCTGTTAGCAGGCTAAGTAGGTATACTAGTAATCCAAGTGATGCACATTGGAAAGCTGTGACTAGGGTACTTCATTATTTGAGATACAGTCGCGATTACGGACTGCATTATGATAGATATCCAGCTGTATCGAAGGATACAGTGATGCAAATTGGATATCTGACATAAAGGATTCTAGATCGACTAGTGGATATTTTTTTACACTAGGAGGGGCCGCTATATCTTAGAAGTCTTTCAAGGAAACTGTTATAGCTAAGTCCATAATGGAATCAAAATTTATCTCGTTAGATAAATGCGGAGAAGAGGCGGAATGGCTACGTCAATTCGTGGAGGACATACCAAGGTGGCCTAAACCGGTAACGGCCATTAGTATATATTGTGATAGTCAATCGGCAATTGGCAGAGCTCATATCATAATGTATAATGCAAAGTCCAGACATATCCGTCGTCGACATAATTCGATACGACAACTACTCTCAACAGGAGTTATCTCAATTGACTATGTGAAGTCAAAGGATAACATCGCGGATCCGCTTACAAAAGGCTTAAGCGGAAAGTTAGTTAGTAAGTCGTCTAAAGGAAAGGGACTAAAGCCCTTGAAGGAATGAGTTTCTATGAAGGAAAACCTAACCCAGTTGACTGGAGATCCCAAGATCTGGGTTCAATAGGACAACCTAATAATAGAAATGTGGGGGAAGTCACGTCAATGTAGGGGAGTTACTTAACATAGTAACTTCCTAGTCCATTCCTATAACAATGTGACTTGTTAAGAGGTTAAACATATGGCTTTAATGATTCAGGATGAAATCACAAAGCATAATGATTCAAGATGAAATCACAAAACATATGTTTTTAATGATTCAGGATGAAATCACCTATGTGAGAGAGAAGTGAGGTCGTTTCGAAGAGAATTGTGGGGGGCGCAATTCCTAAGATTTCTTACAGAACCAGGCTAGTGTTTATGACCATAACGAACACGACTATGAGGACTTGACAAGGTCAGGGAGAGTCTTTTGTGAGTGTGTATTGTCGTCTACGTAAACAGATGTTGAGTTCAAGGACATCACGTCTACTCAGATCTAGGAGACTAAGTGCATCTCACAAGGGAAGGTTCAAAGGGTCCCACCTACCTATCCTATGCAGGACTTAACCGCAGAAATTTTGCCAAAACTTTTGTGTATTTTCGACCGATCTCCATTCATGTGGGGGATTGTTGGAAAAATGTTTCTTGGAAATGAATTTTTACAAACTTTGGACACTATTTAATATATGTATATGTTATAATTTTTTTATTAGTTAGTAGCTTTGCGTTCTCCTTGAAGAGAGCTTCGCAACGAACTAAAGTGTGTCCAAAATAGAGTTAATATGAATGAGATATCGTGTCTCAAAGTGAGGCATTTGAAAAACAAAATGTGGAAATTGGGAGAGTATCACACATCGCCCCTTGAAGGAAATGAGAAGATGTTTAAATAGAACTCTTGGTTTCTACCTTCAAATTCATTTAGGTTGGTTATGCTCCCACACCTACGTGCATGCGCGCGCGGGGGGGGGGGGGGCAGAAATGGAATTTTTGGGCCAAAATGGGTTCGAAGCTTCTGAATACATGCGAGCCCGCGCGACTTGCGGACACGAATGCAGTTCCGAAAGCTCGCCTATGCACGAAAGTTTTTGCTGCAGATTTCGTTTCCGTTTTTAAAAGTTTCCAGATTATTTTGTATCCATTTATTTATAGAATTGATTTAAACTTTGTGAAGAAGTTTTACAGAATCAATTTAAATAAAAGGAAGATATCAAATCGTGGTTATAATTTTAACAGATTTGCATATCAGTTTATTTTTGAGCCGATATTTTTCTTGGTGACCAAGACAGGATTAGGCTATAAAATAAATTCTTCTCATTCAGTTTTCGACACAGAGAAAAAACACAACTCCTATTCGAACAGTCTTTTTCGATCAGAAACCGCGAAGTGCTTTCGTGATTTTCAGGCAAGTTTGTCAGGTCCGGCTGTACAACAGCTTTGAACGTTGTACCCTGGGAAATAAACGGCGAATCTGTTTTAAGGAAATCGTGTTAAACACGAGCCTCGTTCCACGACCGTTTACTGCTTTATTTTTATTTAATGTTCATAGAGTCTGTCTTATGCTTCTACCCCTTTCTGTTAATTTAATTTAGTTATTATAATTCGATTTTATTAATAAAAAGTGTTACATGTTTCCTACACAGTTGACCTCAAACATTTTTAAAGAGTATAATGTGTTGGGCAAGGAAGGAAATAACCAAGAAATCAACATGTATAATAAAATCCCAAATCATAAGTCACATTCATAAAACTTTAACCGTCTTAAAAAGAAAAAGGAAAAAATTTGTCATACGTGAATTTTAAATCTTCAGTTTTTATTTTTTTGTTATTATTATTTTTTTAATGTTTATTGATACAAATTTATAAGCTAATATAAAACTTTGTTTAAAAGCGACAAGAACGGCCACAAAATTATACTCTTTAAGAGAAAAGTTCATTTGCATACCAGTTTCTCCTCACATACCAAAAGACAAATCCTCATCATGTATTTGGGTTTAATCTAATGGTGGGGATTAATCTAATATTTAATTTGATTAAACCTATTTTCTCCCAACTGTATAAAGTTGTTTTTTTCACATTCTGGTCATTTTTTTCACACACACCAGTTTTTTTCCTCCCAACCGTTTCCCTCCTGAGAAGCAGTTGTTGAGTTAATTCCTATCCACCATTACCGATCATTACTTCACGATCATCATCATTCATTCATCAGATCAATAACATATGAAATTTACAATTGCTACTACCATATCTTCAATTTTTTGAGTCGTCTTCCTCAATCCACCATATAATGGAATGTTGAAATTAGAGATTTATTGAAGAAGGTTATATGTTTTACTTCATTCAAGGTAACCTTGAATGTTATACGCTTATGTGTTCTATATTTCATGCTGATTCAAGCTCTAATTTTCATATATTGTAATTTTTTAATTGTTTTGAGTAATTGTTTAGTCTTATTTTTGTGTGATTCATGTAAATTAGATGTGAAATTGGCTGGAATAAGTGAACATGTGTTTTCTGGTAGGTGTTTGGTGAAGCGCACAATAAGCATTTGATGAAATGCCATAGAGAAAATATATGGAAATTATGAGAAGAAAAGTTAATGAAATTGACCATAAGTTGTATGGTATTAATATCAGATACTTGTAGATGTGTTTGGATCAAGTGGCGAATGGAAATAGGAATGATAAGAGCCTAATAAGATGTATTTAGTTTTTAAAGATGGGTTTACAATTATAAATGAGAGCATTGATATAAAGGGAAATTGGTCAAACTAAAAAAAAGGCAATCGATTATGACTTAAAAGGTGGCTGAGATCCCTCGAGAATTCTTGTAAGTTGCAACTCACTTTGCGTGGTGATTTGCAAAGAAAACTTTCTTCTTTTTGAGGACCGTCGTATCTTGCGGACACTTAAAACCAAAGATGGCAAGCATAGCAATGGCTTCATCCTTATGCATCACTAAGCAAGAACTTCCCTCTTTGAGACTGGACATAGTGGTCTCCGGCACAATGCGTGTTGGTGTAATAAAATGATTTCTGCTGGTTTTTCTCATGATTATTACCATCTCTTTCTTCGATCGCTTAGGTCTAAGAGCTTGTGCATGGGTTGGACCATTTTTCTTCCTTTGTTTGTTGCTGTCTGTGACGGTTATGTAGTATGTTTTCGACCTTGTCTTTTTCATTATAAAAATATAAAAGTTAAAAGTATGATATTGACTTTGCCTTTCTAGGTTAAATGATAAAATGGATATTATCTGTGTAACATAGGTGGAAGCAAAAACTTATAGTATTATCTTGTGACTGTTCCCTCATCACACTGAGTTTCTATGTTCGTTAGAGCTGTTTCTTGTGGATTTTGCAGGTCTTTATTTGTAGGGTTGCGAAAATGTCCTGTGCAAAACAAATTATCAATCTATGAAGACTTCTATCTGTCTCTGGTTATATCTCATATTTTATTATTCTGTCCGGACATGTTTCTAGGTTCAGAGCGGACTGAAGTTGAATGAGACATTACTTTTGCTGGCGCATGAATCACTGGCGCCTTTCGGATTCTGTGAGTTCTCGGTTATTTTCTATAACTTTGAATGATGCAATCATTAGAAGGTTTGTGTGGTGCAGTCATATGATAATGAGAATATTAGTGGTATGAAAGGTAAGCAGAACTGTGGTGTTAGTTCCATCTATGCTTTTGGAAAGATGCAAGTAGTTCTGGTGACTTCTCGTTGAGTTGACATCAGCTTTTGTTTAGATTTTTCATGATCACACTTTAGCTTCGTTGTTTTTTTGTGGCATTTACCAAGAGTTGATTTGAGATGGGATTATTGTCAAGTTGTGAAACCTTGCAAATCCTCTTAATATTCATAGTGCTTCATGTATAAACATAGTTAATGTCTAATATCACTTGTGATATTTCAGAAACAAATAAGTATGCTTTTTAACACGAAGGGTGGAGAATGTAGTAGTTACTTGTAACACCCCCAAAAACGTGTCGCATCGGAAGTATGTCCGGGGGAGTTACTTCATAATACCCAGCGCTAGATACATGAGAACGACCTCTAGGTGTCGATTGAAAAATAGCCTTGTTGATTTAATCAAAATCTGAAGTTGATATAACATTTGTCCCATAATTGCATCACCATGAAAAACTTGAATGTATAGACTCCAATGCACTTCAAGTAAGCCAAGTATCTATATCACCTGAGAAAGACATGCTTAAAACAGTCAACATAAAGTTGGTGAGTTCATAGGTTAGTTTAAATATGAATGTAAGTTTTAAATGAATGTATTTGTCCACTGTGTCATCACAGTACCATGTAAAAATCCTAAAGATTTATATAGAATGCATGATCAATTTAATGTCACCAAAAGTACCAATCTTATCCCAAAGATTTATAAAGAATGCATGACCAATTTAATGTCACCAAAAGTACCAATCTTATCCCAAAGATTTATAAAGAATGCATGACCAATTTAATGTCACCAAAAGTATCAATCTTATCCCAAAGATTTATAAAGAATGCATGACCAATTTAATGTCACCAAAAAGTTTCAAGTATGTATTGCCACTTTTTGATTGTTGTTATGAGTTCTATGATGCCTAAACTCAATCTGTCTTGTGGTTACAATTTCATAAGGATCTGTTTGAGGACTTATTTTTTAAGCTCAAAAGTTGTAATTTGCAAAGTTTGAAAGTATCTAAGTATTGCGCGCGACACACAATAAACAAACGAGAGCAGGCTGAGTTACCATTAACTTTAAGGGCTTACACTACACATGTGTTTCAAACTGCGTGCGAGAGAGTAGTGATTGCTGATAATTATAGCTTATTGTTTAAGCTTTTATGGGTATAAGGCTGTTTAGCCATAGAGTTATCACACTTTTGATCTTATTTTTAGCTCAAAAATGCCGCCATTTGCCGTTTGTCTGCCCAATTTTTTGGTTTAAATGTTATTTTGCTTATTTTAAGCTTATTTGCTTAATATTATTGCAATTTAGGTTTAGTCTAGCTTATTAGGTAATATAAGCCCATTTTAGCTTATTTGGTTTTTTTTGCCATTTGCTTATTTGTTTAGAGCTTATTTGCTAACCAGTGTAAATTTTAAATATTTTTAATCATATTTTTAAGCTTTTCTGTCATTCCTAGCTTATTGTGCTGTGCCTTAAAGTGTTGTTCTTAAGTTCTTCTTATAATTGCTTACATTTTGTTCTAGCTTAACCTCTCTTTTTAGTTTGCATGTATTTTGAGCTAAAATAGCTTATAAATTTGCATTTTATAGGATTAGGATAGTTAGTGTTAATGCTTATTCTGCCTTTTTTAGACTTATTTTAGTGCTTATTTTGAGCCTTATAAAAAAAAGTGTCTTTTACAAAAAGTGCTTATTTTTCTGTCCTTAAAAAAGTGTAAAAAAAATGGCCAAACAAAAACACTTGGGATAGTGGGACGAAGTCCGGTGACAAGTACTCGAACCCGGGAACCTCTAACACCCCTCACCAAGCATTTTAACCCCCACACACTTAAGCATTGTGTACAATTAGCTCATCCGTTATATTTTGCACAATCCTATTTATTTATATACATTTTAGGGCTTTTAGTATAATAAGCTGGTTATAGCTATATTTCACAGCTTATTCGAATAAGTTGTTTTTTCACAAGCTTATTTTTTCTTAGATTCCTCATTGTTCAATCTACTTTATCCCCTACATTGTTCAATCTACTTTTCCTAATTTTTTCAGAATTTTTATAAATAGTTTAGTATTTTTAATCATTTAATTTCATTAAAATCGTTTTTAATTCATAAAAAATTATAAAAAAGTCAAAAAAATATAATTCTTTTTTAGAAAATTTTATTTTATCATCTAGTTTCTAGGAAAATTAGTTTTGCTTCTGTAGGGTTTAAATTGCAAAATTTCATTTTTTAAAGAACGGGATTCGTTCCCG
Organism: Tanacetum coccineum; assembly: GCA_026074375.1. NCBI lineage: Eukaryota > Viridiplantae > Streptophyta > Magnoliopsida > Asterales > Asteraceae > Tanacetum > Tanacetum coccineum. The sequence goes on along the minus strand of BQNB010025561.1, from coordinate 23,145 downwards.
TTCACGTTTTTTGTGTTTTTAAGCTCAATTCAACTCCGTTTTTGTCCTAGTTTCTTTAATCTTACTTTTTAGTCAATTAGGGTTAGTTAAAAGTAAAAAAAATCATTTTAGGTTTATTTTTGAAAATTTAGTTATTTTTAGATCTCGTTTGGGATTCCCATTTTGCGTTTTTAGTTAAAATTTGTCTTGCCTTAAGTGTTTTTATGCTTTTGCCTTAGTTTTCCCGTAGTTTTAGATAACCAAATCCGAATCTTGTTCCATTCAAACATATTCTCAAAACGACTCTCGGCTTTCAATTGCTTTCCTCATCGGGGATAACGACCCGGGAATCATACTCCCGGATTTACTATAACTGTGATTGCTTTTTTGATTCTTACCCTTATATTTATACATATATTTATACATATTCATTTATATATTTGTATTTATATAGGTACAAGTCCAAAGAAGTGTTGATCACTTTCCTTCTTCATGTAACCTCATAGCCAGCTCTTCATCCATCTGAATCTGAGCCTTTCTTGGGTTCTTTGGATTTCAGGCTCTTGCATAATGCTTTGCCTTTATCTTTTGGATCAATAGTTGGAAGAATTTTTGTTGATCTAGCAGATTCTTCCACATCTCTGAAAGCAACTCCTTTTCTTTAGCTTTCTCACTTCTCATCTTTACAAGTGTTTGAGCAATGGTAAGATCCTCATCTTCAAATGCAATTGTAGTAGTTGTTGGAGGTGTTCTTGGTTCAGCAGTACTAATAGATACACCAACAGTAGTAACTGATGCACTAGCAGTACTAACTCCAGTAGTAGCAGTGTTAACTGCACCACCAACATTAACTGTATCTCCTTCAACATTCTTCATTTCTTCATTCACCATATCATCAATATCATCAAAGTCATCATCAAAATCACCTTCTTCAAACATTAACCTTGTCTTCAAATTCCTCCCCTGTTTGGATACATTCTCCTTATCCAAACTCTTTCTCCTAGAGGTACCAATCTTGAAGAGTTTCATCCTTGGAGTTCTTTCCCTTTGCTTCTTTTCCAATCATTTAACTTTCTTTTTCAACTTTTTGATCACCAAATCTTGAGCAGTCTTTGATGTCTCTAAGGCAAGAACCTTGTTTGACAATTTTATAAAAATAGCCATCAATTCATTTATGTTAGGTCTACCTTTATCACTTCCAGGTGTGTGACCTCATAAGAGAGGTGAATCATGGGGTGTTGGTGGTACAAAATCTGTCAAATCATCTTGATGTTCCATACTGTCCTCCCCACTTCTAGATGTGTTAACTTCTGAGAGAGGTGGGTCATGGGACTATTTAGATGTAGTCTCAAACCTAGTTTGAGCATCAACATCCCCCAATGTGGTATCTTGGCACCTAGGTCCACTACATGAACCAGTTCCCTGAAGAGATGGTTCATTAAGTGTTGTCGTGGATCGGGTCTTATAGATGTTACCACTTTCCTGCTCTGTCTCTAAGCTAGTAGCAGTAGTAGCAGCCTTAACCACTCTGTCATCCTCTCCTGTATTGACAGCCTCATCACCAACCTTCTTAGGGGGACCACTAGACTGAGGAATCTCAGTGTCTCGGCCTCTTTTGGCTAGCCTAGGTGTGTGTATTTTGGGATTATGATGCAACAATAGTAACTTGTTCTTCATGAGAGGGTAGAGCAGTTGGAGATGATATTTTTCGACCTCTCGATGTTTTGATAATAACAAAATGTAAAAATGTGTACGATAAAATTAAACGTTTATAAATTACTAATCGTAAAATTCTATTTCTAAGATTAATCACTTAAGGTATGGATAAACAAATCATTAAACATGCTTAGTGATCAAGAAAATATTTTTCTTAAAACTTACATTTCTACAAAAGTGTATTTACAAAAATATATACAAAAAATATTAATTCATAAAAGAAATGTTTTATTAAAACAATAAATTTGAAATCAGATTTTTTCCCCAAAATGAAAGGTTCCAAAACAGATTACACCTTCCCCACTAAAAGACAAAAGAGAGCGTACTTACGGGCAACCATTTAGGCCTGGCGCCCCCCTAACATACTAGGGACCGCTGGGACCGCCTGCAGAGTAACGGCTATTTTTATCTTCTGTAAATACTAGGCCACCTCATTTGAAAAACATAACCTCTTGCTACGAATTTTCTCAGATCTACTTTTCTCTCTTATTTTTTTATTTCTAAAACACATATCTTGATTACTAACATATATTGATCTTGTTTTAAGTGATTAATTCCTTCTTCCTCACTTCTTCTAATCAAGTGCAACAGAAGAACAATCGTATTCATCTAGAAACGAATTGTTATCAAGTGATCTCTTTGCTCCTCCTCAAGATCACAAATCTTCATTATATTTTCTTTGTGGTGTTGTGTAAATTGGATTGTGTGTAGATCCAATAGTGTAAATTGTGTATTTTTGTAAATTGGATTGTGTGTCAATCCAAGAGTATATATCTTGTGAGTGTATAAAGACTTAGTGAAGTCTTAGATTGGTTCTAGCTAAGCTTAGACATCGACATTAGCTTAGTGTCGAAAAACGAAATTAAGCGACGTGTAACGGTTTTTCTATGCCTTAAGGAGCTTGTTGACGTAGTGAATCTCGAGTGGAGTACTCGTGGGAGTGGAGTAGGGCGATGAGGTGCTTCGTAGCAGAACACTATAAATTCTTGGTGTGTTGGTTTGATCGTTTATTTCCTTATCTCTTATTATTGTTATTGTTTATTTAGTTCATTACAATTAGATAGTTTTACTTGGATTCATTTTTGATTGATTGACATACAACTCGAATCAAACCATTTTATAAGCAAAGTTTTGAAACGGATAATTAACCGATAAACTATTCAACTCCCCCTTCTAGTTTCCTACAAGATACTTGTCCAAATATGTCCAACATTTCTTTGTAAAATAAAAAATTTATGAAACAAACATCTTATTAAAATTGAAACACTATGCCACAATGAATATGCAAGTTAAATACATGTACTTTGTCAAAATACGTCCCTCTGTTTAATTTGTAGACGGGTTTAAGATTAAGATTTGAATTTGAGTTTAAATTTGGTTTTGGATTTGGATTTGTTTTTGAGTTAGGAGAGAGAAAATAATATTTAAAAATATATTATTTATTAAAATATGGAATAAAATTTATTTTTATTAGTAAGTAGAGGATATAAATAAAAAATGAGGACGAGATTAACCTTGATCCCACATATGTCATAAAACCCCCCAACCCTCCTATCTTATACACAACCCTTATATGTGGGATAAGAATCCAAACCCACATTTTAAATACGCAACCAAACAACTTTTTTCAAGTTTTAAACCCAAAACCCAAAGAAACCCCTCAAACCAAACGGGCCCTTAATATATATGTACTTTTTATTATTTTTATAAACACAATCTCTTTCTTTTTCTCTTTCTATTAACTATCATCATCTTCCTCATTACCTCATACTTCACTCGTCATGTTATTTTTTTCTTATTCCAATGTAACACGAATTTATTTCAAGCTACAAGGTAGGCTAGTTGGTCGGTTGAGGGGGCCGAACACCCTCCATCCCCCTACTGGCTCCGTCAGTGCCTGAAGCAATAGATAAGTCTGCTAAAGCTCATCTCAAGAAGAATGTCTTACCAAAATATATTGCTGATTTTCGTAAAATCAAACAAGAGAAAGCTGCCAAGCAAAGCATGCCAAAGTACTCAGCAACACCATTTGATCAAGAAACTCTCAATGAATATGATCAGAAGGAAAAGTTGTTCAAACTTATGATGAAATCCATGTCATACAACAAACATCCAACTTATAGAGCCCTGTATGATGCTCTTGTGAAATCACTAATAGTTGATGAGAATGACATGGATAAACAACTTGAAGATCCATCTACTCTAAAGAAGAGACGTTTTGATGATAATGATCTAGATCCTTTCGCAGATTCATAAAAGGAGGAGAAGAAGAGAAAGCAAAAGGATTTCGGTTCTTTCAAAGAAAAGATAAAGATCAAGCTGGATCTTCGAAGAAATGGTAAATCTCCATCACACAATCTCCAATGCCTGATAATTTGTACATGCAGATGAAATTATACATGATGTTGAAATGGAGGGTGGAGAATCTGTCAAAGAAGATGTGGTTGATGCTAATGATCCATCTCAAGTCGATGCTAGTGCTCCTAAACATGATAGGTCAACTTGGTTCAAAACTAATGTTGCTGAAAGACCCATGAATCTCTCTATCCAGAATGGCTTAAGGAACTGCTGCTGATGTTACCCTCTTAAACAGACTTGGTTCAATGGACATCGGTGAGTGCTAAGAAAGACCTACTTACGTTGAAGTCGTGATGGGTTTAGTTGTGGATTACCAAATTTACCAAGATTGTCTCAAGAAGGATAAGATTATGAAAGCTGACCTTGAAGGACCAGCTTTCAAATTACTCAAGGGCAAACACATAATACTCAATGAGCTCGTGTACAAACTTCTGCAGTGATATTAGCTCTGACAGATCACTTGATTAGGTTTAAGCTATGAAGTGTGATAGAAATTCTAAACATCTCGCAAGCTCTACCTTTGCACGGTGCATCAGGTCGCCTAACCATTCCAGCATAGTTCTTCTTCAACAAAGATCTCGATTACTTAACAACCGGGAATGTGGAAAAGAAATATGCTACTTCATTAATAAAACCGAAAGCTGCAAGGTATGATTTGGAAGGCATTGAAGAAATGATTTCAAAGTTATGGAGTTCATCCAAGGTAGCTTATGAGAAAGAAGATGCTTTTAGAATATGTCACTAGGGACCCAAACGTAAACTCTTTTACAAAGTAAGACAAGCTGTTCAGTCCAGTCATAAAGTATACTCTCGGATGAAGATTCTTAGTATCATCAGAATGTCAGATGATAAACAGTTTAGGTATAGTTTATCACACCCCGCCAAGGCGGAAACACGAGGCGTAACATCATGGATATCATCACAACACAATGGTGTCAACTACTAGAGAAACACTAATCTGAATAACTAGTAAATAATGACACAATTGTGTCATGACTATATCACAAAAACCAAAAGAATCGACATCTTGGTATTAATGAAAAGGGTCTCACACAATACTAGGAACAATATATCACGATCCTGATTAAATATCAATAAATTCAACAAAATCATGCCAACAAACATAAACAAACTCAGGAGCGAACTCCAATGCAATCCTAGCGGTCATTCTAGCCACCTTTCTTAACCTCAGTATTCTCATGAAGCTCACCTAAAAATGATGCTTAAAAACGTCAACACAACGGTTGGTGAGAGTCATATGTTTAAGACACTCAAAACAAACCTTTAAATCTAATTACGATGATAATTAAAACATAACATTAGCTGGACTTACAACGTTCTACATTACAGCTAACATGCAATCATATCATCCACATTGAGGACGTTCACGCTCAATCCTCAACACAAAACATAACACAATGAGACGATAATGCTCAATCAACAACTCACGTAATAGATGATCACGCCTTACTACCAATCAAATCCTAAATTGCCATGAGCGATCACGCTCACGCAAACAATTCATACCATAAAAGCAGTAGCACATAACATACAATTGTCACATTATAGCCCATGCATCATTTAAATCACATTATTCACAAGTAACTAAAAACATTTCAAAACCCACCCCCCAAGAAAACGTAAAGAAAAATGGGCTATGAAACTTCACCTGATGCTTAGTTCCCAAAAAGTACCAACACAAAGCTTCAAAACACTTCACGGATAATCTAAAAACCAATCTAAGCACACAATAAACTACCATCAATTAGGCATTTAACCCAAATATGATGTAACCTCAAAATATGATGGATATATATCGCTATTCTTACCATAGTCTAACTTGATTAACCCTTTTCCAACTCCTACATATGCTATTTACACTTCAATGCTACACTTTAAATTTTCTGGTTTTGAACATAATTTTATACTCACTTTCGCGTTCCTAAAGTGACCACTAAACACCTCCACAATTCAAACCCAAATATTCACCAGGCTAACATATATGTCCTATGAACCTTCTCATAGCTCTCCTAAAGCAATTACGCTTTGACAAAATACCTTTAGAAATTTATTAATCCAAAGTGTCCAGAATTCGTCCAGAATCTGACCCCTTAAAAGTATGACACCAGATGATTACTTTAGACCTCATTGCATACTTAGAAAAAATTCAAAGGTCACACAAAATATATAAACTAACTTCCATGTGATTTTGAGCTCCTAAAATAGAGTTAGTATTTTTAGAAAATCAAAACCTAAAACTGAAATTCGTCACAGTTTTACACATGATTTTGTAACGACCTTTCACCCACTTCCCGACTTTAATACTCACGCATACCAACTTACTGGAAGTAGACTCTCTGAGGTTATCTTAGTATGTTGTAAATGGTTTATTGATAATTTATGATGAGTTATGGACCTTGTTACAAAAAATGCATAATTTTCTGCAGTGAATTAAAACAACTATATTCAGGCGGATCTAGACCCTAAAGCATGTCAAATATCACGAAACCAATTGAACCAAAATCAAACAATCATCATTAAACTATAATACTCCAGAAATTTAAACCCTAATTTATTTTATGATTAAACTAATCCATAATCTAGATTACAAGAATTAAAATAAGAACTAGAATTAAACAAAGAATTAGAAAATACCTTAAACCCTAAAAATCTTCTTTTTTTTTCTCTGGATCGGTCGAACAATAGGGGATTTAGGGATCCTTTATTTTTGTATTTATAGGCCTCCTAAAAGATATTCTAGGATTACTCTTTAATTAGGAATTAGACTTAGAATCAATTTGTTTCCTTTTCTCCCTTGTAAACCAAACCGATCGGCACCCCCCTTTTATTCTTTTTTAACTTCTATTTAATTAACATATTTATTTTACAATAACCTTAAATTTTTAATAAAGACCTTAAGCTTATTTGACTATTCCTTTTTGCTTAAACGAATTCACTAGACTTTTATACAATATTTTAGTACTTTTCATTTTCAACCTAACTTTCCTAAAATAGAATTTTTATATTATTCTTACTTACCTATACAAAACTTAAAATCTTACACCTCTCTTAGATTACTAACCACAAAAAATAGTATTACGTAATATACTTACACATTTAACACGAAAAACGCTACAAAATCTCAATAATCACATTTTCTGTTCACTCAAAGTGAACGAATGAACTTAACTAATTTCACCACTATTCCAATCTCATTAAGATGATCACACTCAGTGGATTGATTACCAATACCTCACATAACCCACATAAACTCATATAAACACACTGAATCACAAACACCATTATTGCAACAGGCACATAAGTCAACACTAACGGTTTAACTAACCTGCTCAAATCATGGTTGTCACAGTATCCCCTCCTTTAGGAAATCTTGTCCCAAGATTTAACTAGCCTATTTACCAGCTTGCTCGACGAACAACCGAGGATACTTAGACTTCATATAATCCTTGCATTCCCATGAAAACTCAAGACCACGCTTAGAATTCCAATGAACTTTCACAAGCAATATCTTACTACGTTTTAACCTCTTAACATCACGGTCCATAATCTCTACAGGTTCCTCAACAAAACGAAGAGTTTTGTCAACCTTTATCTCATCTAATGCACATCAACTAGCATGCCAAACATTTCTTCAGTTTTACACATGAAATGTATAGCTACGCCACTCAATTCCTTTCAGGAAACAAAGCAACCTTTAATCGATAAGCTACAGGACCCGATCTTTCAAGAATCTAAATGGATTACATTTCTCGGTGTCTAACTTACTTTTTTCCCAAACGAATTAAACCTTTCAAGGTGATACTTTCAACTTTATGATCTCCTACTTCATATTCCAATGGTTTTGCGTCTATTATCAGCATTGCTCTTTTTGACGGATCTCTCGCTGCTTTTAGATTCTCCTTTATCAACACAACTTTACTTGTCGTTTCTTGAAACCATATATTACAGTCCAATCAAACTACTTTCTCCAATCTCAACATAAAACAGGCGACCCCCACTTCCTTCCTACAAGGATTCTATAACGGACGCTCCATATTTATACTCGAATGATAGCTTTTATATAAGAAAACTCAGCCATATTGGTAGATGAACATCCTAGCTACACCAAAATCATTACTCATGCCCTCACATATCCTCTTAGGTATGAATCAGTACGCTCACTTTGTCCATCCCATTTAGGGATGTTAAGCTTACTCATATCAAACCTTGTCCTAATGCTTTTTGCACAGTCTAACAGCAATGCGAAGTAATCAGTCATCTCCTATCTGAAATATCGACAACAAAGAAATTAAATGTTCTTGCGACTATTTCATTCAATGGTGTTCTTTGCCAATTTCTACAAATACTATAGTCTTAATCTTATAAGCCAGATAATGAGACCGACTTAGTCAGTCTATCGACTATGACCCAAATCGTGTCATGCCCACTTTTTGACCTAGGCAACTTAGTGATAAAATCCATAGTGATCTTATCCCACTTCCATTCAGGTATCTCAGGTTGTTGCAGTAAACCCGAAGGCCTTTGATGCTCAGCCTTTACCTTTGAACATGTCAAACACTTACTAACATAAGTAGCAATATCTCTCTTCATTCCCGGCACACCCAGTGCATATTACGAGATCATGGTACATCTTATCCGCTCCAGGATGCACATAGTACTTAGACTTGTGAGCTTCATCCATGATCATCGTTCTCACACTTCCTACTAATGGAACCCATATACGGTCTATGAAATACAAACTCTCGCCCTCTTTCTTTTCCATCTGCTGGTCTAGGCCATGCAGGTTTTCCATAAGTACATTCTCTTGCTTAAGCGCCTCACTCTGGGCTGCTTGTATCGTTTCTCTCATTCCAGCCTGGATAGTCACTGCCATGGCACTTACACGTTAGGTTTCACCGATCCTTCCTACTTAATGCATCAGCCAACTGTTGCCTTACAGGATGGTATTCGAATCTCGCACTCATTATTAATAAACAAAACCCAATCCATCTCCTCTGACGCTTATTCAGATCCTCTCTGATCGAAAATGTGTTGAAGACTTTTGTGATTCATATAGATAACACTCTTAGTACCATATAGATAATACCTCTAAGTCTTAAGAGCAAACACGACAGCTCCCAATTCCAAATCATGCGTCGTATAGTTCTTCTCATGGGTTTTTAGTTGCCTCGATAGATAAGCAATCACTTTGCCCCTTTGCATGAGTACACAACCTAATCCTTGGTTTGATGTATCACAATAAACCACGAAATCTTCAACTCCATCAGGTAGCGTCAATATTGGTGCACATCAAGTTATTCTTTAAAGTTTGAAAAGCCTCTTTCTTGCTCAACCCCACACATACTTCTGATCTTCTGAGTTAATAGGTATGAGGTAGCACATTTTGGAAAGTTTGCAATTAAACGTCGGTAATAACCGGCTAATCCTAAAAAATGATCGAATCTCAGAAGGCGTCGTAGGGGTCTTCCAATTCTTTACCGCTTCTATTTTGCTGGGATCCACATGTATACCATTTTGATTGACAACATGATCAAGAAAGTGCACCTCTTGCAACCAGAACTCACACTTGTAGAACTTGGCATACAGCTTCTCCTTCCTTAACAATTCCAACACCAAACCCAACTTGAACTTCATCGGTCACCTTGTCTTCGAGTAGATCAAGATGTCATCGATGAACACAATAACGAACTTATCTAAGTACGATGTACAAAACTTATTCATTAGATCATAAAGACTGCAGGGTGCATGGTTTAGCCACAAAAGGCATAACTCGTAAACTCAAAATGTCCCATATCTCGTTGAAACGCCAGTCTTAGGTATTTATCTTCTGCATGCGAAGTTGGTGTTTACCTGACCCGAGGTCTATCTTGAGAAATAACGCGATCCTTGTAGTTGGTCAAAATTAAATATCAATCTCGGAAAGAGGATAACGATTCATTAATCGTCAACTTGTTCAGCTATCTATAATCGATACAAAATACGTAACGAAACCATCCTTATTCTCTGACAAAATAACACTGGCGCTCCCCATGGAGAATGACTAGGTCGTATGAAACCCTTGTCTTGCAACTCCTGCAGCTGCCCAGACAATTCTTGCATTTCCGAAGGCGCTAGTCGATATGGAGACTTCGCAACAGGCGTCACTCCAGGAACTAGATCTATGCGAAACTCCACTTGTCGTTGCGGAGGCAATCCTGACAAGTCTTCTGGAAACACATCCTCAAACTCACGTACCACAGATATGTCGTTCAACTTTGGTTCATCCTCCTTTGCACTCTTCAACGCTTTGGTGATTCCTACCGCCCGTTCTCCATGTACCCTAAGGATCCTACCATCCTCCACTGGTATTTCTACTACCTTCTCATGACATACTATCACAGCCTTATGTTGGGACAACCAATCCATTCCCACAATCACATCAAAGCTTCCATGACCTAAAGGTATTAAGTTTATGCTAAACAGGGAACCTCCTAGTTCAAGTTTGCAGTCACGGATAATTCTATCCACTTCTACTTTCTTACCATCAGCTACTTCTATCACATAACCAGGATTCACAATACTAGGTCTCACATTAAGTAGGGGCGCAAATTCAGTAGATATGAAACTAAAATCGGCTCCAGAATCAAATAATACGGTAACAAAGTGATCATTCAGAGAGAACGTACCCGTTACAACGTTAGGATCCTGGACCGCCTCCATTGCATTCACATTCACGTTGAAAGCTCTTCCTCTAACTTGGTTCCCATTGCTTCGGTTATTTCGGCTGCCCTCCAAAGCCAATTGATTTCCAACTTGTCCAGGTGCTCGATTCAACTTGGGACAAGTGTTGCGGAAATGATCCGGGCTACCACACTCATAGCACACTCTCGAATTGTTACTCATTCTAACAGCATTCACCGGAGCTACTTGCCTAACCGGTGCCCGACAATCCCTGGCAAAATGACCCAGTTTCTGACAATTAAAGCACACATTGCAAGGTCTGTTTTCTGGATGAAAAGTATAACACTTGCCACACTTAGAACTTGAGCTTGCAATTTCATTTCTAGGAGGGGCTGTTGCCACAAACCCAGTTCTCGTCTTTGCCTTCTTGTTGTCTTTCCAAGATCCTCCAGTTTTACTAGATTCCTCCACTCTCTTTCTCTTATCACTACCCTTTGTCAAGGTGCTACAGCTGATTTCTTCGTTAGTAAGTATCCCAGCTCTCAGTATTGCATTCTGAATAGTAGTTGGTTGGGTTGCTCAAAGCATTCCTCTAATCTCAGGAGCTAGTCCAGCTATGTACCTCTTAATATGAGATGACTCCGGAGTAACTAGGTATGGGACCAACTTGGCCAACTCATGAAATCTATCTGTGTAGGCAGCATGATTAGCCCCCACCATCTTGTGATTCTAAAACTCATTCTCTAATTTCTCCATTTCATTACTTGGACAAAACTCTTTAACCATCAATGCCTTAAAATCGTTCCATGCCATGGCCATTGCAGCCACACGTCCTCTTGCTTGGACTTGAGTGTTCCACCAAGTCAAAGCTTTTTTTACCAATGAACTAGCCGCATACCTTACCTTTTGATTCTCAGCACAACCACTATTATCTATCATATTTTCCATTTTCTCGATCCAACGAGTAAGCGCTATTGCACCTCCTTTCCTATCATATTCCTTGGGATTACTAGATTTGAATGCCTTGAAAGTGCATTCGTTGTTCCCACCATTACCAATTCCACCACCACCATTTCCTCCATTACCGTTATTAGCATTGTTCACATTGTCAGTCACTTAGGTGATGATCTCAGGAAGAATGGTTTGCTGTTGATGTGCGATAATAGCAGCAATGTCGGGGTTCTCGTTGTTGTTGCTACTGCTAGGACCACTTCGTCGGTTTAGAGCCATTCTCTATAAGATATAAAAATTATATTCATTAGACGATATAATACGGATCATGATCTTATCATACTATCAATAACCATATGCATACATACTACACATCAACAACATTCCATGTAATCATAGTTACAAGTCCACCTGTGTTGTAGCGCATGTATAATTATGTTGGCCACCCTAATTATAGTTGCCCCCTTTCACAGTTGTACTCCCTCCTATGACGACACTTCATGAACTAAGCACACCACATAGTATCTTAACAATACGAAACCAACAAATAACACAGTTAATAAACCAATTAATCACTTTTATTAATACTCAATATTCAAACATTGAAAATAACATTCCTAACATAGCTCCAAACGTCGAAAGAAAGAAAAACAAGCTAAAAAAACACATCAATCACTTAGAACACCATGGGCAGTTACGAGACGCGCGGTCATGATCATCTTCAGTTGTCTTCTCCCACACATGTTTACTACTTATGGTGGACTCAAGATCTGAGTCCACTTCATTCCTTTCAACTTTGTCCTCGTCCTCTAATAAGCATCCATTCATGTTACCATCCGGCTGGGGTAGTCGACGTGGTGCAAACTCATTCCTGTGACTTCTTTGCTGAAGTTGTGGATGATCCACAAATCCGTACAGGTCGCGTCTCCTTGGTCATTCCACTTACTCTTCTTCAGATGTTTCGTAATCTTGAAATGTTCCCGGAACTCTGGTGATAGTGCCATCCTTGGCAATTATCTTCGTTTCAAACTCCTGGATTGTTTGTCCGTCAACCTCCTTCAACGTCATCTTTTCTTCAACTCTACATGGCCACATGGCAATGGGAACTCGAATCTTGCGGTTACACAGTCAGCTTTTGTTAATCCTCCTACGCCCAGTTGTAAAAGCCACCGAAGTACGATACTTTCTACGGATAGGGGGAGACATACTATAATAGACCACAAAACATAGACTATATCAGGATACGGATCTCAAAATAACAAAGAAAAAATCAACTTATATATATAGTATATAGTATGAGGTACTTTATGAAACTTTGGGAAAATAAGCATAATTAGTATATACTTACACATAAGCCCTAAATGCATCTATATGAAGGACCCTTAAGCTATAGTCTAGGCTCAACCACCTAGTTCTCTATAACCATCAGCTCTGATACCAATCTGTCACATCCTGCCAAGGCAGAAACGCGAGGCGTAAACAAGAATTGATATCATCACAACACACGCTGTTTATATGGAGAATACTAAAATGAAAGCTAAAGTAAAGCAAAGACACAATGTTTCATAACAATACCAAAAACCTAACCAAAATCCAAAAGGCGTCTTTATTGATGAAACAAAAGTTCTCGTCAATAGAAAGGCATGCAACAATTATCTAAATTCAAACAATGCAAAAATTCAAGACAATAAAGCCATAAACTCCAAGACATCTTATGGTCTCTTTCTAGCCACTTCTCTTTATCTTATCCCGCGGATGCTCACCTGAAAATGATGCTTAAAACGTCAACACAACATTTGGTGAGAGTCATAGGTTTAAGACACACATTATAAACCTTTCAAACTAATTACTGTGATTAAAAAAAAATTATAGGACAATTATGCAACCAATCATAAACATGGGAACGGAACGTGTCCCCCAATCCAACAAATATCAACCATTGGGTAGGAACGTTACCCCCAATCCAATATGTCATTTACGCACCTAAAAGTCTACCAGCTGAAGCTTATAATTAGGCCTGAACCCATACCAATTCACTGAGTTGATCAATCTCAAATTAACAATCTGTGAGATGATCAACCCCACTATTAATGATCCTCAACACAACACAATATCATGCAACAACAAGCTATATGCAATCACATAATGTCCACACAACTCACAACACCTAAAGCACCAGCAATCAAAACTTTTATCAAAACACTTACATCATTTTCCATCCCAATTTTAAAAATATTAAAAAAGGACATATAAAAACTCCACCTGAGCTTATCTTCCAAAAGGATTCAACAAAACATCACAAAACTTCACGAAACAACTAAACAATTAAACACCATTATCAGCTACCATCAATTAGCATTCCACCAACAAAAAATGGGGGGGGGGGGGGGGGGGGGGGGGGGGGGGGTGGGGGGGGGGGGGGGAAAAAAAAAAAAAAAAAATGATGTCAACCTCAATAATGATGGATACCTAAGCTATCTACCACTGTTCCCTACTCGTTTGAATCCTTTTTCCAACTCCGACACGTACCCTTTACCCTTAAATGTACGTTTTATAAACGTTCAGTTTTAAGCAAATTTACTCTCACTTGCACGCCCAAATGCATACTTAAACACTCCCATAATTCAAACCAAAATTCATCATGCTACATATATGTCCTATGAACCTCTTATAGCTCTCCCAAAGCCATTACCCTTTTACAAATACCCCTTAGAAATTCAATAATACAAAGTGTCTAAAATTTGTCCAGAATCTGACCTTCCAAAAGTATGACGTTAAATAACCAATTTAGACCTCATTATAGGTTTAGCAAAAATTCAGGGAACACACACAATATATGAACTAACTTCCACGTGACTTAGAGCCTCTAACTCAATGTCTAAGTATTTTTAGAAAAATAAAAACCAAAACTGAAATTTGTCACTGTTTTACACACTAATTTTGTAATGACCATTTGACCCACTTCCCGGCCATAAAAACTCATGAAGCTGACTTTTCTGGAAAGATAACTCTCTAAGGTTATCTCAGTAGTTTAAATTAGTTTATTTGTGTTTGGGATTTACAATTTGATAGACAAAAACCTAAAAATGAAACAAAGAAAATTCAATTTAGCATTATGGGATGTAGAAGACATGAAATTCAAACAGTAGTTATCTTCTCATTCAAGCAGTCAAACAAACGATTAATGCTGAATGAGATAAATTACAACTTAAAGGTTAATCTAATTAGATTCCTCAAAATTTAGTCAATCATATTAAATACCAGACTCATGTATTAATACAATTGTTACTGGCATTAATTTTCCTTTGAACGATGCTTATGATCTCTCTCTATATAAAGGAGATCATAGACACATAGTTTACATATCCATCATAGTTAGATCTCTCCAATGAGAGTCTAATAGTTAGCTATAATAACATAGCTTATTAGTTTGTTTATATTTATTATTAGTATAATAAAAAAAAACCTTATGATAACATGATGTTCTTAATTTGTATTCCGCTGTGCTTCATGGTCATTCAATGTTATTTATAACCTAGATGGCAAAACGATCTATGAACGCTACAAACCGGTTTCCACAATTGGAATCAAGACGTGGCTGAGATAACTATGATATACCAGGTTTAAGGGTATCGATTCTATGGAGGACGTATTGTTCATGGTGCTTATTCGTCCATACAAGTTCAAGATTGATGATGTTAGTATGTGTTTATGCTGCCAATACTTCATTTCTACTGTCTGATTTTATTAAATGCTACTGCTTCGTGTATTAGTAAACTCGTGGGTTAAAAGCAATGCTACTCATTAGGTTTCGTGAGTGTTTGTACTGTGCTAGTATTAAATGATTTGTACTGCTAGCTTTATGCGAAACCGAAAAACACACAGCATGGTTCACGATGGACAAAGATCAATTAAATTGAAAAAGGTTTTTTTCAATTTATTGAAGATGTGATTACAAAGCCATATTATCACTTATTGATGTTGTAGTTTGAGTCTCACAGGTGCGTGTTTTTCTTAACATATCTTAAAGCGGTGTTACACTTTTAAAGATAACTTTTTCGTTTTATATGGGTGTTGACAAAGACTTGAATGAATCTAGCATGTGTGATTTTTCTTATGATGTGCTCTAAATGTGCACATTGGCTATCACTTAAAGGGAGTTTACGTTGTAATGCTCAGTGGTCTCATTTAATAGGATAAATTGAGGATCTATTAAGAGAAAAGATAAGGGAAACTCGCAGTCACATATCGTTATGTCTAACTTTGGTGTTTTAAATCTATAGTACATTGAAAATAATTCGTTAAAATTCTGGTATTAGTTTATTTTAGTAAAAACAAGCATTTGTTATATTTTTTTATTGGGTATTTTGTGCGGTCTCCCTTATACTTCTGATTCGAGTATAAGTTTTTGGAGTCAGTGGATCATCAAGACATAAGACACAATGAGGGGATCTTTCAACATCTTACATCAAATCGTAATACTCAGATTTTCTTCATCAGTAATCACTACAAAAAGCCTACAAAATTGAAGATGTTCATGCACAGTTTCAGGGCAGGTCATTAAACCACTGCGATCATTAATTAATACTGCTAGTTTAAAATTCTACTAGCTTGAGTTCATTATTTGGGTTGAACTTCCCTGGGTAATTTTGAGTCCCAGTGGAAGCTTGGATTAACAAGTTTAGATATATGATTTGAGGTTGTAAAGATCAAAGGTTGCTTATATATGTTTCCCTATTGGATGAAGGACAAAAAGTGGAAGAAAGATTATATATTAGCAACTTATAGATCCTATGTTGGCATGGAAAGTGAGATTGATAACTTAAAGGAAATCATAAGTTAAGAGAAGCAGTTTACAAACAAGAATTGGTTTCATTCGGGAGAACCATGACCAACTTCAGTGAAGTTCATGCAAGAATTCGTTTGTTTTGTCATCATCAAATATGGGAAGATTTTGGATTTACAATTTGATGAGACAAAAGAATAAAAGAATAAACAAGAAGAACTAATTTATCTGTTACCCCAAAATATAGGTGACTAATTCGAATTACATTTTATCATTTAATCGGTCGTTAGTTTAGCTAGTCGATAACGGGACTATAAATACTCCCTCCATACTTCCATGGAAGGTAGGAGTTCACATTGTAAAAGGTGCTTGTGTTGTGAGGTTCATTTGGTCTATTAAACCACACACAAAACACAAACACTCCTTCTTCTTCTTTTATTCTATCTATTCTCTTTTCTCTCTTTTCCTCTCTAATAAACATTCTCAATTTTTTTCCCATTTACCAGCCTCCGGATCATTGTATCAAAGGAGAATCTAAACCAACAATTGGCACCATAGCACGAGGGGATCGTTTTGTTTATCTACTGCTTATTGGGTTAAACAAGATCAAATTCGTCTCGTGGTAAAAAGAAGTCAATAAAACATTCAAACCCAATTATTGTACATAATGTGTGAATGTTTTAGGTTGTAAAGCAAGATCTAACATAAGGTAGCTAAAGTGCAAGAGAAATTCAAGTTAAAAAGGTCACAAGGGCTATTTTTAGGCTAATTTAGATGGACACAATCGTATAATTCGTCGTGCGTTTTTGACTTTCTGGCAAAATTCCTGTTGCTTTTGTATTTCTTCTTGTGCGATTTTGACTTCCTTCTTGTTGCGTTTTGAACTCATTGCGTTTTGACTCAATGCGATTAGACTCATTAGCGTTTTTGACTCCAATGCGTTTTGACTCAATGCGTTTTGAGCTCAAGCGTTTTTGACTCACTGCGTTTTGACATCTGTGTTTGCCATTGGATGCGTTTTATGGATCACTTGCGTTTTGATTTTTCTAAAACCAAGGGTTGCTTTTTGAAACCACGACTACGTTTTGACTAAACGTACTCTGGCCCATTTTTTTATTCCATTGCGTTTTGAATAAAATCTTGTGTGAAAAAAAGGTTCAGTAAACGGCCATAACTTTGATTCCGTAAGTCCTTTAGGCCCCGTGACCTCTCAAATCGAAGAGAAAATGAACGGATCACGTTTGTAATCATCCTTTATTGGTTAAGGATTTCTATAAGGCCCAAAAAAGCTCGTTACTATGATTATTGACATTTTTCAGTTTTTTTGGGAATTTTGTACCTTGTTTTTGTTCTAAGCTCACGTGCCCATCTTATTTTGAGCCCGTTTCAAGTTTTGGTGAGCCTAGTTAAAACAATCTGCTTGAACCCTAGCCATAAAATTATATGTTTTTAGACAATTAAATCATTGGCGCCGCTGAGTCCGAATCAATTCAATCACGGTTTTTTCTATTGCTTTTGTAAAATCCGTTAATTCATTATCGATTTTTAATCATAGACGTGTAAAATACTCGTGAACGGAAGTGCATACAAACACCACAATCAAGAATCAAGACTCATAAAACACAATCAACCATAACAACACACCACACAAACAACAACACTTAATCCCAAAACGATCCTGAAAAGATTCACTTAAATGACAAAATGGCTAGAGATTTGGATTAAGATGACATGTGATTACGAAGTAGATTTGGTAAATCCTCCTTATTTGCAATTGAAGTTGATTTCACAAAGGCTCTACTTATTTCATCATCGTGGACTTTCTCTATTTCTATCGATTGATGACTTCTATGAACGTAACATTTATGATTAAGACTGATATCTAGTTTCCAGCGGTCAAGGGTGGTTGGATGAAAAACATGGACAACTATCACTTAAAGGAGTACGTTGTATACTCAGTGTCACACGCAGAAGTCGATGTGGATAATTTCAAGAGGAGTGTTGGTACTTCCTTATCTTTTGATGGAGTATAAGGTACTTAGAGATTTTTCTTCTGCACCGTTTCTCATCAACAAAAGTGCAAAGATTAATAACCAAAATGGGGGATTTTACTCTCAGTTTCCAGTTTGGTATAACGGGTTTACTTCACATGTGAATCACAACAATAGCCGACAGAATAACGAGTTGGCAAGTTAGCCAATGGTGTTTAAAGGTTTGAGATGTAATCAGCACTTCTCATGGTATTTTTTTGTGCTATTCCAAGACAAGGATACTTCACAGTTTAAGCAAAATCTATCAAAGTTCATCGATGACATTCATTCACAAGACCTTGATATACCAAGTTTCTTGATTCTGCTTTTACATATCCTTTACGGTTTCTGAAGTCAAGAGGGTAAGATTCTATTGTTTATTAAATTTGTGCTATGACTAAACTTCTCGAGTATATGGACGTACACACAATGAAGCTTCCGAGAGAGTATACACAACCATCATGGGGGACAATGTGTACACTGGATTAATGACCTTGAGTTACCATGTCAACTTCCAGGGGAATTTATGTTAGCTCCTAAAATTTTTAGTAAGTTAATGAAGAAATTAAGCAAACGTGAGAGAGAACATTGCTGATTTTCACGCAATGCACCCCTGAACGAATATTCACCAAGCCCTGATGACAAGAAGCAGTGGTCGTTGGTGTAGTTTGACTTCTACAAAATTCCGCTGCGCACTTTGATGACATGTAGAAGATGTTCCAAGCAACATCCATGTTTCAGAATCTGCTATAAGATAGGATGTAGGTTTTGGGAGGAAGCTGATTCAAAACTTCGCCAAAAAGGCTCAATAAGATAAGACTTTTCAAGACATGCGCATGGATTGGGGGAAGTTAATCAGATTTCATGCATACTACACTGTGTTCCCTGTACAATAAAGACAATGAAGATCCAGCTTGGGGTGGGGGGAGGGGGGGGGGGGGTGGTGGGGGGGGGGAATACAAGTTTCAAGACCAAGAACTCACAAGACAACTTTAGCTTTGGAAGTGCTTTGGAAGACTTTATTTCTGTTGTATTTGTACCTGATAGGAACATTGTAAGTAATTCCGTAAGTCCACATATTGGGGGAAGATTGTTAGCCCTAAAATATGGTGACTAATCCGGAATTACATTTATCATTTATAGTCGGGTCGGGTTAGTTTAGCTAGTCGATATCGGGACTATAAATACTCCCTCCATACTTCCATGGAGGAGTAGGAGTTCACATTGTAAAGTGTGAGTGTGTGTGGTTCATTTTTTTCTATTAAACCACACACATACACAAACAATCCTTCTTCTTCTTTTTTCTATCTATTCTCTTTTCTCTCTTTTCTATCTAATAAACATGTCTCAATTTCTTTTCCATTTTACCAAGCCTCCGGATCATTGTTCAAAGGGTGAATCTATACCAACATTAGCATTATGGGATTTTAGAAGACTTGAAGTCAAACAGTAGTTATCTTCTCATTCAATGCAGTCAAACAGCAATTAATGCTGACTGGAGATTAATTACAACTTGAAGATTAATGCTAATTTAGTTTCCTAAATATTTAGTCAACCATATTAAATACATTGACTAAGTATTTAATACAATTGTTGACTGTAATTAATTTTCTTTGTAAGTCTTATGGCCTCTCTCTATATAAAGAGATCATAGACACATAGTTTTACATATCCATCATAGTTAGATCTCTCCAATGAGAGTCTAATAGTTAGCTTATTAGTACTTAGCTTATTAGTTAGTTTATAGTTTATTATTAGTATGAATAAAAAAAACCTTGTGATAACATTGATGTTCTTATATGTTATTCCGCTGTGCTTCATGTCATTCAATGTTATTATATCCTAGATGGGCAAAACGATCTATGAAACCTATAATCAGGTTTCCACAATTTGATCTTTTATGACCGAGTTATGACCTCTACAAGTCTGACTAAATTTCTGCAGTGAATTAAAACGACTATCCTCAAAGATTAAACCCTAACCGACTATCCCAATCAT
The DNA here is from genome assembly GCA_026074375.1 of Tanacetum coccineum. Taxonomy (NCBI): domain Eukaryota; kingdom Viridiplantae; phylum Streptophyta; class Magnoliopsida; order Asterales; family Asteraceae; genus Tanacetum; species Tanacetum coccineum. The sequence goes on along the minus strand of BQNB010025561.1, from coordinate 2,646 downwards.
GTAAACAATTAAACTAATGATCAAACATGACCTATACATCATAAACTTCCAGAAACCTAAGAACCCTAATTTATAAATCCTAATTTATAAACCTTAATTTAAAACCCTAATCCATCATGTTGGATTACTATAATTGAAAAAAAATAAAACTAGAATTAACTAAGATCGAATCATACCATAAAAGTAAAACCCTAAAAATTTCTTCTCTTCTCCTCTTCTTGGTTTCGGTTGAACTATAGGGTAATAAGGGTTAGGGATTTATGATTTATATTTATAGGCCTCCTAGTAGAGTTGTAGGTTAAGTCTAATTAGGTTTAGATTAGGATTAGGACTTTAAATAAAAAAAAATCTTTTTAACCCTTAAATCGGCCGGATATTTAAATATATATATATATATATATTATTTTGTTTATTAATTTTATATTTACAATTAAAACCTTAAGTTTTTGTAAAAATATTTACTTATTTGACTAACTGATTTGTAGTTTTACGTACCTATAAAATATATAATAAAAATACTACTTAGGTAAATTCCAACTATTCACCTTTAACTAAGGTAAAAAGTTAAGACTTACAAAAATAATATAATATATATATAAAATACGTATATTAAACCGGGTAAGAATGATCACCCGGGTCGTTATCCCCAATGACTAGTGCAATTGAAACCACGTTTAGGTTTGGATCCTGATTTGAATGAAGCAAAGATATTTGATTTGGAAAGATATGAAAATAAAATTAAATTGAACAATTAAACAAATACGGAAATGCAACTATAAAGCAAATTGACTAAGATTTAACCCTAAAAATGTGAACTAAAATTTCACTAAAGAAAAAGTGTAGAAAATTATTAAAAATAAAAGCCCTAATTTTTATCTTTTTATAAAAGTTTAATTAAACTAATTAAAAATTAAACCTAATTACTAATTAAAACTAGTAAGCTTAGTTAACAACTTAACTAATGGACTAATGGTGCAAAGATCTAAGAGACTAACGGGGAAACTTAACAACTAACGGAGGGCCAACTTAGTAAACAACTAAATTTGAAAGTTACACTATCTACCCTGAGAATCTATCCCGATCACAAATTAAGTCCAATAAGCATTCGAAATTTTAAAGAGCTTAAAATGAAAAACTCAAAGAAGCAAAGTTGTAAAGGAAGCTAGTGGGAACAAAATTAATAAAAGCTACTTGGGCTGAAACTCACAAATAAGCTCAATAAAAGCTTATTTCTAAACTGACCTCAGAAAGAAGGGTTTTGAGCTTATCTTTACTTAGCTAGCTATAAACTGCTCAATTTAAGCTTAATTCTAAAAAGGGAAAGTGATCTAGAAAGCTTATGATGTGCTTAATCTAAAAATGCAAAGAAAACTAAGCTAGAAGTGCTTTTAAACTACTGAAATTAAGCATGAAACAAGCAAACTCAGGAAATAAGCAAAGTAACACAAACTCCAAATAAGCTAGAAAACTTAATAAGCTAAACACACAATCCCCTTCTGTAACACCTGTTGGGGTGATTCTCTTTTTGCAAGTTTTGTCAAATTCCGTAAAAAGTTGTGTGAGTACATAAAGATTAATCTTCACTTGACTTTTAGTTGGAAGAACTCTAGGGACAAGCTTGACAGGAGTATTGGGTGGATACACTGTCAATGCTGAAAGTGGTTTTGGAACTGAGGTCTCAGCCTTTTTTCTCTTATTGTCATCTATGGACCAAAATATATGTTCTGGGGTCAGATTTCTTTGTGGAGCAAAGGTTGCAAGAAGGTTCTCCTTCGAGTAATCTGGGGGGGGGATCAATCCTAACTTTATTTTCCACACATAGAGGGCTTTGCATTTTCAACAATATTCTTTTCCTAGTTATCTCAGCTATCTCACGAGTATCCTCTAAGTCATGCACAACAGGCTGTGCATGATTGGACATGACTAATACATGACCATTATAGAGGGCTGGTTGAACTTGCTTTGCACAGGTGAGACATAAGGGATTTTTGTAGCCTATCGCTACCTTGTTCTTTTCATCATAAAACGATTTTGATTTACATATCATGTGAACAGTTTGTACAGATTGATCTTGTTTGTATAATTTATCTTCAACCTTTTCTTTTAGCCTTTTAATGTCTAAAAACTCTTCAATAAGGAATTTGTCTTCTTTTTGTTTAAAATCCTTTTTCAAAATGACCGCTTCTTCCCTCACTATCTTATGATGGTTAAGGGTAGAACGAAGTTGCAATTGTGTAGAATGAAGTTCCGATTTTAAAGAAGTTTCTTTTCGATTTCGGTCAGAGATAATTATTCCCATTTGTTCATCAATCTTTCGTTCTCTATCAGTTAATTCAAACTTAGCCCGGTGTATCCTTATATCTCACAAGTTCAAAAGTCACTAAGTCATTAACTACTTTATCCTGCTTATTTACTGACATACTTTGGACACCATGTTCATGCATTTCATCAAGAATTGACATCAATGCATTATTTCGTACAAAAGATACATTACTTTGTACAACATATTCTTCATTGTCTTCCACATACTGATCATACGGAATAATATTACTATCAGTCGTATAGTCAGCATCAGAGTCAACAACGTAGTTGTGTACATCACTTTGCATCTCGTGTACTTCGTGATATTTATCTTCACAATCTGAA
>BQNB010025560.1:0-57118 GCA_026074375.1 Tanacetum coccineum | reverse complement strand
GGAGAAGATTGAAAGAAACTCCCTATTAAGTAATCTAATGAATCGACTCTGTTGTTGTTTTGTATATCTGAGTTTTCTAATTTTCAAACTCAGTTTCACTTTGAATTGTACTGGAGATTATTGGCCTCTTGAGATGATTCCGCTGACTCTGTATACACATATGCAATGGTTAGATATACGATAGCTACGTAACTATAACCTTCTGTTTGGATGTGTCCACTAGAAGGTGAAATCTTGATGGCTCGCTCAAGGGGTAACAACCACTACTCTTCCTTCCTGTAACTTGTACAAGATCTCTTCGCCCATTGGATGTGATCTTCCTTCCACTGTTGCAATATATCAGAAAATAATCATACATTTTAGCAGAAGTTAACAATGTTCATGCTCTGCAACTGTTGCAAAATGTTGCGAACAATACCACCACTAGCCTTGCAGAAGTGAGGTGGGGCACTACCGTTCCTCTTGCTTCGACCATAAATTCTCTGGAAAGCACCAACAACAAGTCCTCCCCTCAAGTAGATCTTCCTTTCCATGGATGCTAACATTTCAAAACATTTTGGATCAGCATCGAAAATAGCTTTCAGTAAGAAAATGACGGAACTCAAAGATAAACACAAGGCTTACCAGCTCTATTGTAGTACCAGTCAGGGTCATAAGGTGCTAGCTCCGTAAATGTGGCGGTCTTCACGATATCGGTCCGGTGTTTATATACAAATCCTAAATAACCCGGTAATTTAGGATGACTGCAACTGAAGAATCCCTTATATAGCTTTGTAATATAAGATACATCTGAAATATTAGAGAAGAGCATCTTACCACAACTATAGATGAACTGTCCGGTCTTCAAGATACATCGTCTTCAACAGGAAGTCAATTCCATTAGTTGCCTGATACAATTTAGTCGAAGGGTTACAAATTTGAGCTCACTTTCATGCAAGTAATTCAACATCAACATTAAAACAGAGCAGAAGCATTGTTTTAACAGCTTGCTCATGGTTTTAGCAGCTGAGTACATGGTTTGCTCATTTAGACAGCATAACACAATGGCTCATTGGTAAGGAAAGAACAATGGCCAAACCAAACAAAACCTATAGACGTTAACATACTAAGGCATTAAGTGTAAAATAGTGACCCAAGTTCAGCAAATCCTCAAGGTTTGCGAGATAAGTCTTTTGTACAGGTCATTTCCTTGCACTTCGGAACGGATTATTTCCATAAATACTATCATCTCAAGTCTGTTCAACCAATTCGACGGAACTCAATAAAAGTAAAATCGGTCTAAAGAACAATAAGACGTAGTTCCCTCCAATTCAGATAACTGATCCTAACAACCTAATATCTAAAAAACTATCATTAGGTAAAAGTTATCGGGATAATGCGATTATCATAACATATAATTGAGCATAACATGAAGTGCAGACAGTTTTATGGTGGCCTTCTGCTTAGGAAATGAGGTACCCTCATATTCTGGCCATTGGTCCTAAATCCCTTCTATTTGATAAGTTATAGATGGCTAAACAATAAACTAGTGACAATCAACGAAACAAAACATTCCGAAAATTTAACTAATTATCAAAACATGATATTAATTGATTGTAACTATCTGTTATCGCAACTTTATAAATGAAATCACATTTGACACACTTATCACAACTTATAGTTATGATCCGTTTTAGCTCGAACTTCTGCTTATCCAAGTATTCAACTCCTATGTCAATCAACCAAACACTTAGAATGAAGCCGTAACTGAATCCACTTATCACTACTTCAAACAACAAAATCACACACACATTCATGTAATCGACTCCATTCACAATGGAACCGTAACACCAGAATCCATTCACAACTTCATAATATGAAACCCTAAGAACATAATCCATTCACAATGAAATTAGGGCAAATTAATACATTCAAAATCGGAGCATAAATCAGAATACATAATCGAATTCAAAATATGTATGAATCACAACAACACAAATCGAATTGTAATCTGAATTTGAAGGAGACTTACTAATTGATTACTATCGTAGTGATGGATTATTTTAGGGGAAATATGAAAGTGTTGGGGTGTTTTGATATTTTAGGGGAAATCTAAAAGTGATTACGGTGATGGAAAAAAATAAAGACCGAGGGAATGAAAAATAAAGGGTAAATTGATTGAGTAAACTTCTCGCTTTATGTGTAGGCTATTTTTTTTTTTACAAATGCTGGAACCACAAAAAGTTTACCAAAAAAAAGTCTACAAAATGATGTGGCATGATGATTTGTACATCATTAACCAATTAAATGATGAGAGATAAAGAACTTTAATCTAATTATTGCATGCCACATCATTTTGTGGACCCATTCGACCCATTCCTATGACCTATTAAACATCATTTTACGTTTTCGTCAGATTTCTTACGTTTTCGTTCGTTTTTTTACGTTTTCGTCCGTTTTTTACGTTTTCGTCCGTTTTTTTACGTTTTCGTCATATTTCTTATGTTTTCGCCCGTTTTTTACGTTTTCGCCCGTTTTTTACGTTTTCCTCTGTTTTTTTACGTTTTCGTCCGATTTCTTACGTTTTCATCTTTTTTTTACGTTTTCGTCTGTTTTTTTATGTTTTGGTCCGATTTCTTACGTTTTTGTCTGTTTTTTTTACGTTTTCGCCTAATTTCTTACGTTTTTCGTCTGTTTTTTTTACGTTTTCGTCTAATTTCTTACGTTTTCGTCTGTTTTTTTACTTTTTTGTTCGATTTCTTAAGTTTTTGCCCGATTTCTTACGTTTTCGTCCGTTTTTTTAAGTTTTCATCATATTTCTTACGTTTTCGTCCGTTTTTTTACGTTTTCGTCCGATTTATTACGTTTTCGTTTGTTTTTTTACGTTTTCGTCCGATTTCTTACGTTTTCATCCGATTTCTTACGTTTTCGTCCGTTTTTTACGTTTTCGTCATATTTCATATTTTTTCGTTCGTTTTTCCTACGTTTTCGCCCGATTTTTTACGTTTTCGCCCCTTTTTTACATTTTCGTCAGATTTCTTACGTTTTAGTCTGTTTGTTTACGTTTTCGTCCGATTTCTTACGTTTTCATCCGATTACTTAAGTTTTCGTCCGATTTCTTACATTTTCGTTCGTTTTTTATGTTTTCGCCCGATTTCTTACGTTTCCGTTCGTTTTTTACGTTTTCGTCTGTTTTTTTACGTTTTCGGCAGATTTCTTACGTTTTCGGCTGGTTTTTTACATTTTTGACCGATTCCTAATGTTTTCGTCCAATTTCTTACGTTTTCGTCCTATTTATTACGTTTTCGCCCGATTTCTTACGTTTTCGCCAGTTTTTTACATTTTCGTCAGATTTCATACGTTCTCGTCTGCTTTTTAACGTTTTAGTCCGATTTCTTACGTTTTCGTCCGATTTCTTACCTTTTTGTTTGTTTTTTTTACGTTTTCGTCCGATTTCTTACCTTTCTGTTTTCTTCCTTTTTGGACGTTTTCTTTTGTTTTTTTCACCCCTATCTTCATTTTCTTACGTTTTATACGTCTTTATTCGTTTTTAAAAAAATAAAAACATAAAAAATAGGACGGAAATGGACGGAAACGTAAAAAACAAATGAAATCGGTTGAAAACGTAAAAAAAACATACAAAAATGTAAGAAATCTAACAAAAACGCAAAAAAGAAAGCGAAAATGTAAGAAATTGGAAGAATACGTAAGAAATCGGACGAAAACGTAAAAAAACAGACGAAAACGTCAATAATCTGACAAAACGTAAAAAGACGGGCGAAAACGTAAGAAATCGGACGAAAACGTAAGATATCGGACGAAAACGTAAAAAATCGGACGAAAACATAAGAAATCTGACGAAAACGTAAAAAAACGGGCGAAAACGTAAGAAATCGAACGAAAACGTACAAAAAAGACAAAAACGTACGAAGCGTGAGGAAAACGTAAAAAACGGGCTAAAATGTAAGAAATCGGACGAAAACGTAAGAAATCGGACGAAAATGTAAAAAAACAAACGAAAACGTAAAAAAAACGGGCGAAAACGTAAAAAAAACGAACGAAAACGTAAGAAATCGGACGAAAACATAAAAAAACGGACGAAAACATTAAAAAACGGACGAAAACGTAAGTAATCGGACGAAAAGGTAAGAAATCGGACAAAAACTTAAAAACGGTCAAAAAACGTAATAAATCGGACGAAAACTTAAGAAAACGGACGAAATGTAAGAAATCGGACGAAAACGTAAGAAATCGAACGAAAACGTAAGAAATCGGACGAAAACGTAAGAAATCGGACGAAAACGTAAAAAAACAGGCGAAAACGTAAGAAATCTGACGAAAACGTAAAAAACGGGCAAAAACGTAAGAAATCGGACGAAAACGTAAAAAAAACAGACGAAAACGTAAGAAATCGGACGAAAACATAAGAAAACGGGCGAAAACGTAAAAAAATGGACGTAAACTTAAGAAATCGGACGAAAACGTTAAAAACGGACGAAAACTTAAGAAATCGGACAAAAACGTAAAAAACAGACGAAAACGTAAGAATTCGAACGAAAACGTAAAACAGGAAAAAACCGACGAAAACGTAAAAAGACTGACGAAACGTATAAAACGTTCAAAAATGTATGAAAACACCATAATTTAGTAGGTCGACCTGACCCAAACAGTTTGACCCATGAGCCGTTAGGCCCATTTTTAAAACATGACATGTTTGACCCATGACCCATTTGACCTATGACCCATTTGATCCATGACCCAAACCAACCCATTTGCCACCTCTAATTTAAAACATCTACCCATCACCATTTCTCTCGCCCCATTCAACCAGGATCTTCATTTTAGATCTATTAATCCACATCAAAAAACGTATCTAATTTCATTTTAGATCTACCATTTCTTTCGCCCCATTCGACCACGACTCCATTTGCAAAAAACGACCAAAAGAATAAAGCATCATCCTTACACTTTTAGATCTACTAATCCACATTAAAAAATCACAACCATAAAAATTATCGTATCTAACAATCATTTTTCAGACACATAAACTCGCATCCATAAATCAAAAAAACTAACCCACTTAACCTACCCATACACAGGCGGTGACAACAAGTTAGAGTTGTCAGCAGCGGTGATGGTGACTGATGAGTCTGATGTTGATAGAATGGTGGTGGTGGTGTTGTCGACAGAATAGTGGTGACGCAAACGTGGTGGTCGTGGTGGTGGTCGGCTTTAAGGTTGCTAGTTAGAGTTGTTGGCGACCCCCTTTTCTGTCATGCCGTAGCAATTACCGATCTACTACAAGTCGCAGACGGTTGAGGGATGAAGCTAATGTTCAATTTGTTCTTGAGATCACATTTTTCTTGATATAGATCTGGTTTTGTGACAAATTTGTTTTTGTTTATTTTTGGTATAAGTTGAATTATTTTATCACCTAAACATAGTTAAGGGCCCGTTTGGTTTGTTGATTGGTTTATGATTAGGATTTAGATTTGGATTTAAATTTGGTGTAGGATTTAGATTTAGATTTGATTAGGAGAGAGAAAATAATATTTAAATATATATTATGTATTAAAATATAAATTAAAAATTATTTTTATTTTTAATGAAAAGATAAAAATAAAAAAGATGTGAGAGAGAAAATATTTGGCCCACATCATGTCATAAAACCCTTCAAACCCTTCTCCTTTTATACATCCCCTACTATTTGGATTCAAAATGTAAACCTAAATCAAAAAAATACAACCAAACAAATGATTCTAGGTTTTTAACCTAAAACCCATCCTAACCCCACAAACCAAACGGGCCCTAAGTGTTAACAGATCTTGGAGTTATGGGTTTGTATGGATTTGGTTATGATGGTACAATTTAGTGAGAACAAGAAACTGGTAATAGGTTTGTATGGTTATGATGGTACAGTCTGGGAGTTATGGATTTGGTACATTTCCAAAATGATACTATCAGTAATGGAAGTCAATAGTATACCAACCATGTTAAAAAAATGAGGTTTTTAATTTTTGACAATGAGAACGAGGAATCTACCCGCACGCTGTCGCGAAGCGCGCAGGACTATTTCCGTAATGGATCGATAACACTAATTATTATTTGTCAGTCGTTGAGACTTACCTTGCAACGAACTTATAACCTCAAAGACTATTTCCGTAAATATTTTAAATATATATATTAAACTTCTACATTTTTTAGAAAATCATACGCATGTCCGAAGCATTGTAATATTGGGCTCGTTTTGTTCACAATTCGACGCTCTTTTCGGTGACATTTTTTTTCCGAATAAATCGATAGATATGCGTTTGATATTTGATAAATAAAGTTTGTTATATAAAAAAAGTGGGGAGATGTTAAAGTTCAGGGTGCGTTATGAAATTTTTTTTAAAATATATATATATATATATATATTAAACTTTAACATTTTTTATAAAATCGCACGCATGTCAGAAGCATTGCAATATTTGGCTCGTTTTGTTCGTAATTCGACGATCTTTTCAGTGACTTTTTTTTCCGAATGAATCGATAGATATGTGCTACATATTTAATAAATAAAGTTTGTTATGTAAAAAGTCGTAAATAGGTTAAAGTTGAGGGTGCGTTTTGAAAATATTAAAAAAACTTTTTTTTACGTTGAGAAGCGTGTGTTGGAGAATATTTTATTCCAAAAAGGGCATGCTACTGTGCACTGCCTTTTAATATAGGTTATATAATGAAAGTTAAAAAAATAAAAATAAATCATATATACGTGGAAATAACCGGCTTCCAGGTCAGCATTTGGAGGTCATCAAGTCACCCAATACACCAAATAAACGAAATTCAAAAGTTTCGTGATTTAATAGGAAAAAAAAAGATAGCTACACATAATTACAAAAAGTGGTAAGTTTACTACATTTTCAAGCAATTTGCCTAAAAATAAATGAGATGTTTGGTTTTGGGAATTCATATGTACACAAAGCTTTTTACTTCATACACATAACATTAAGGTAGTGTTTGATAATAACTTAAATGTCGTAATTTAGAAATATATAATTTATTAAGTCATTAATTAAGTATTTGTTAAATGGATCATCTTTTGGAAAAAGTTATGGTACTGAGAGTCTCCCAATTAAGTCCACGTTTATTCTACTTTTACATATTTACTCCCAACTAATTTTATCCAATTAATTTTTTATTCAACACTTATTCCATATAAAAGGGTATAATTGTATTTTCACTATTCGGACATTTTATTAAGCACACAAAACAAACACTGATTTATTTATCTACAAACAAACAACATATATCCAGACAATCACTTTAATTTACAGGACTTAAAACCCTAAACCCTAAACTTTAAACCCCAAACAAAAACAAAACAAACGTGCCATAATATGTATTGACAAAAATACCATTTACACAAAATCCCTAAACATTATTCTTTGCTAAAAAGTCTTCCCTTCCGCCAAACTTGCAACAATGTTGATGACCATTTCTCTTCTATATTCATCCCCACTAGACTTCACTTTTGTCATTAAGAGCTAAGGGTACAGTGCGCTGTGGGTCGCGTTTTCCCCAAAAACACCACACGAAAACGCCACAGCCATACATTTATTTGCGTTTTCGTGCCAAAAGCCGTAGTAGCCAGCCTAAATGGTCCGGGAAAATGCCACATGACAGCGCAAGACACATTACCGTGTTTGGCGTTTTCGTGTCGCGTTTTCGCGTTAAATAATTTTTTTTATCTTACCTATCTTCTTGAAGCCAAAAACATAAACGAATGAAGTTTTTTAAGATTTGTGTTTTGTTCGAACTATAGGAATGACGCAACTGAAATATTAATTTTTGTTGGTGGTTGTGTGTGTGTGTGTGTGTGTGTGTGTGTGTGAGAGAGAGATAGAGAGAGAGAGAGAGAGAGAGAGAGAGAGAGAGAGAGAGAGAGAGAGAAAGATAAAGAGAGAGAGAGGGGGAGGGAGGGAGGGAGAGAGAGAAGGGGGAGAGAGAGGGAGAGAGAGAGAGGGGGAGAGAGAGAGAGGGGGGGTATACGTTATAGAACTAGGGTTAGGTTTGTTTAATTGAGTCTTATATGTTGAGACATTTGGTTTAGGATAAATTTTGGGCTAGGACAAAGTAAATATGGTCACATGATTTTTTTTAGTTGGGCTATGACAAAGTAAAGACTATTATTTAACTTACGTTCTTTATTTAATTTTATGTATTTGTTTTTATTTAATGTAGTTTGTAATGTTTTTTAATTAATGAAATTTGAATTTGAATTTAATAATTTGTATTTTTAAATAAATGAAAAAAAAATGAGGTCACCATAACACCATAAATGTGGTGTTAACCCGGGAGGAGGTTTTGGTGTTATGATGAATTATGGTGTTATGGAAAAAGGTGATGAAAACCATTATAATTAAAAACCATTATAATTATCTTGCATTTAAATTTTAGGTCATTAATTTAGATAAGTTTCAATAAGTATCCATGACCTTTTGTTTAATAAAATTCATCTTTGATGCATATTATTTCCTAATATGCTACAACCAATTTTGTGTTCTTGAACTTTTGTTTTGCTTCGTCAATGAAAATCCGTATTAGTTAAAAAAACACCTAATAGTTCTCTCAAGATGTAATTTCTCATATTCCTTTTCACACAATTAAATGTACATCTTGGTTTGTTTTTCATAACAGATTAACCTCATTTTTAGGCTAATATTGATGAGGTGTTACCATAATGACCCCTATGTTCAAGTGATGAGTAACTTTAAGACCAACAATATACTAATGTAAGATATAAGTATCAATAATATCCATAGTTGACCATCAAAGCTATAACATAGGTGATTTCATCACATTTTGGTGTATGCTACAAGTAAAGTAATGGTTTTTGTTAATAAGTAGCAAATATGTGTAAATGAATATTTAGAAGTAAAAAGCTTTATTTGTAATCTGTTTGTCTTCATTCTTTAACATACAACCAAGAAGAACATCTAACAACACAGTTAAGCAGTGAAGTCATTCCACGTCTAACAACGCAGCTTAACATTGATCCAGTGTTAATTAGAGGAGGACTACACCACCCTTCGCTGCCAGTTGTCGCCAACAGAGACCGCCTTGCTTGATTAGGCCATCAACTTGATAGTTGAGGTCTTCTAAGATGTGTGTTATTTGCTACTCCCTCCGTCCCATATTAAGTGTCCACAATGGAATCTTTTAAGTCTTTTTTCCTCAACTTTGACCATAAATATTTTTGTTTGTGTTATATAATATTGAACGAAAATTCTACCAACGAAAAATATATTCAAAACTCTATCCATTCATATATCTTGCATCAAGTATCATATAACATAAGAAGAAATAATTAAGGTCAAAGTTGAAGAAAAAAGACTTTGAAAAAGTCAAGTGGACACTTAATGTGGGACGGAGGGAGTAATACATATGACACAACTTCGTATTGTTTGCTAATACATAACTGTGTGGAAAATAAAGAAAAAGTACTAATTGGTTGACTTTCTTTGTGCAGATTATGGATCATTTGACTGCATTAATGTATGTGGTTCAAGCAATGAACATTCTAAAACACGGTAAACGTGAGATTTTGGTTATTAAAACGTATGTAGATCCATCTCTGCAAGAAAACCTTGATGAAAATGAAAAGAGGGAACATAGTTTCACCACCACTGATGATGATTGTCTTGACTACCCAACTACTATTGAAGAATCTGATGGATCCATATTCTATAGATGGTCTCTGATCGAGCCAAAGACGACAAATGCGGTTAAAAATACTCAAGAATCCGAAAAGGGTCGGTAAAATGGTCAAGAAAAAACCCAGCCTTTAGTCGGTTGTCTTTATGGTAACATTGGTCGAGTTCGTGTTCTTTTTCGAATTAAATATGTGAAAAATCTTTAAATCTTTTTTATGAATTTACTACATAACCAAGCTATAGTCTTCGCATTTAGGTATTAACTGTGTGTTATTTGAAACAATTGTCAGTAAACTTATGGTCTTTGAAATTGTTTTACTGATTGTGTTGATTAAAGGTATTATGCAAGTTAAGAATAGAAATAAATGGTTTTTGAAAAACTATTGGATTATAACTAGATGACTATGGCATCACTGATGCAGCAACAACGAATTCACTGAGCCAAAGAATACATTTGTTTTAGAAGTGACATGTCTATATGAAAAAGGAAGAGGCATATGTGTTGTTAATATAGTTTTTGTTGTTTCTTTAAATGGTTATGTTTAATGAAATGATCGTGGTTTGAGATAAGGGCATTAGCGGCTTCCATATTCATTTGAGAAAGAAAAATTTGTATTTGATCTAAAAGTCAAAGTTTATATGTGTTCAAGGAACTTGAGATACATGTTTGAACTTGGTAATAAGATTATATGTAAATTTAACAAGTAGGTAATTTTGTGTAACGTGTTGATATGGGTGATTTTGTTTAACGGGTTTATATGGGCCTTGTGTAACGGGTTGATATGGGTGATTTTGTGTAAATAGTCGGGTGGTTTTGTGAAACATGTCGATATGGGTGATTTTGTTACATGCCGAAATGGTCGGGTAACCCCAAAATCTTTTTGCTTTAGGGTCTTAGAATTATTATATTAAGGTTATACTTATAATTAAAAAGTACTTAAAAAGTTATACGATGCTTACATTATGCGCTTATGGACATAGTGACAAAATCACCCATCATGCTAAATTTCTAACTTATATGAATGCACATATATTCTCCTAAATAATGTTATCTTCTATCATCATATTACGAACATGATTACTTAATTACCTTATTTCATTAGACCATAAAAAGCAAACGATAGAGAGGTTTTGATAAATGTACCCGACAAAATTTTTATAGATGCGGCTAATGACCTGGTAACGTCTATTATCGATTTTACTTATTCAAACATTTTAGATAACATAAATGATTTGTCATACTTCCAAGAAAAGGCCATGCTTGCTCCAGCAAATGAAGTTGTGGACACTATAAATGATCATTTGTTGGAGAAATTTCCAAATGGCTTACTTAAGTTACGACATCATAGATAAAACTAAACGTAGCACCGCCATAAATCAATTCATTTTCTCACCAGAATTTATCAATTGACTGAAGTTCTTAGGTGTTCCAAACCACGGACTTGCATTAAAAGTGGGAGTCACGATAATGTTATTGAGAAATATTGATCAAGCAAATGGATTGTGTAATGGGACAAGATTCCAAGTTCTTAAATTAACAAGAACTTCTATTAGTGCACAAATCATTAACGGAACAAACTTTGGAAAAAAAGTTATCATACCGAGGTTAAGAATTACTCTATCTGATAAACGTTTACTGCTTAACATCTTTCCTCTGTTAATTTCATTTGCCATGACAATTAACAAGAGCCAGGCTCAATCGCTTTCAAAAGTTGGTTTGTACATGTCACGTCCTATTTTCACACATGGACAATTATACGGTGTTGTTTCAAGAGTTAAAAGTAAAAGAGATTTGAAGGTTGTCGTTTGTGATGAGGATGGTAATATCTCTAAAACTACTACAAATGTCGTCTACAAAAAAGTACTTCAAGGTCTATGATCAAGGTTCAAGAGGTATGTACAAAATACATATGACATCTTTTATACCATATTTTAAATTTCAATATATTATCAATCACAAACTACTTTTAATTACATTTTCTATGGACTATTAGGTGTTCACGGAATGTAAATTGGCTATTAACTTGATTAGCGATCACATACACCATTTGCTATTCAAGACCATCAAATTTGGAGATGACAATGCATGAACGTTTGTTTATTTATTTAACTATTACAAACTCAAATGTTTATCTAATGATTCACTTATTATCTGATTATTTCATTCATATATTAACAGAACCTATTTACGTTTGGTGTGTTTCTTACTTTATTTATGCATATAACTTCTTACAAATAATTTTTAAAAATACACTCGGGGTTACACGAGTCTTTAAGCTAGTTTTCTATACAAATCTTACTAACAGCCTTAGTGAGTGTCTGGCGTTGATTATATAACCAACTTATTTGTGTTAAAAACCATATAAGTAGTGTGAAATACTAATATGTTTTTATAAGCATATTGACTTAGGGTAGTTTGGCGTGGAGCGGTGTGGAGCTTAGTGTGAAATACTTATTTAGAAGGAGGATACTAGACTCATCTGCTCCATGACATACAACAACTTTTTTTTTGTTTCGTTTTCTTAAAAGAATGTGGCCCGAAAGCGCTATGTATACGCGAAGCAGTTTAAGCTGCATTCCTCAATTTTTAATTCAATTCTTAATACACAACATTAAGTTTTAAAACTTAAAACTGATTATCAGTTGAATTAAGAATTGAATTTTAATTCCTCAATTATATATTCAATTCTTAATACACAACATTAAGTTTTAAAACTTAGAACTTGATCTTAAGAATTGGATTTTTAAAACCAAATTCTTAAAAGAGCTACATTTCTCAATTCTCAATTCTTAATTAAGAATTGAATTTTTAGAACTTATTGTTTTAAAAGTAAAAGACTATAATAGGTGGCGATTGACGGTTTTCACGTGTTGTGAGAACAACATTTGGCCACATGAACACAACAATAAAAACATGATTATTAACAATAAAGATAAGCCATCATACTCGCTAATGAGTTACCTGAATACGCTGAGCTGAAAATATTTGCCACGCCTCATGGTGACAATTCAACCATCGTTAATCATCTCCCTTCAAGCAACCGGTGTCGTGGGAATCACACCATCGTTAATCAGCTCCCCCACTCCTTCCTTTGGTATATATGTGAATCTTTGTTGCCATCCTTACAAACTTGCTACATAAAATATTTAACAACGTGATGACATCAAATAACGTCTATTTTATAGCATCGTTTATCCCACGATATTAACCCATTTTGTATCGTTATTGCAAAGAATTGTTACTTAATCGTTTATATTTGAGAATTGCAGTAATTATGGAGTAATTGGTGAAATATAGCAAAAGGCGCGCATTCTGAAGCTTAAATGAAGATATTTCAAAGATTACTATTCTGAAGACTAATACGCCGTATCCATCAAGAAGATACGGCGTATCCGTGCCTGCACTCAACAAAGACCACAGAAGATTAAAGAGCAATACGCCGTATCTAGAAGACTCAATACGTCGTATTTAAGATATGGAATCAATATAATATTCCAGAAGATATCAAACGTGGTCCATACTCTAAGAAATCCCCAATACGCCTAATCCAACCCATTGGATACGTCGTATTGAACCGACTTCCAGACATTATAAATAGAAAACTCAAAAACGAGTTTTAAGTGTGCTAAATCATATTCTTGATACCTAAACCACAAAAGTCAATTTTCAGAAGAGAAAAAGAGCAGAAGAGGTCGAGCAACGTATTCAATTCCATAGGAGACATCGTGTAATTCCATATACTTTAGTAATCATTTAGTTTTTGGTATCATTCGTTAACTCGGTTAGTTTACCTTGGCTAAATTATTACTCTTGTATTTATTATGACGTTTGAAGGCTAATACCTTCGGGTATTAGCCATTATTATGAAGATCTGAATGTTTGGTATTTGTTTATATCGATTTCTTGATTTATCGTTGTATGCTTGTTTATGTTTATCAATTTATACTTGTTTACGCGCTTTTGTATGCGACCTATCATTCAACTGGATCTAGCTAAGTGGACCAAGCGGATCTAGAGTCCGGGATAGCTCTCCATATAGTAATTTATACACCTAGAATAATAGTTACACAAATATTGTCCTTCTAAGTCTGTGTCTAGGATACGCTTCGGGCTTAACTAGTTAATTGGATATTGCCAATGGTTTATTGATCGTGTTGACTAGCAGGTGACCTAGATAATTCAACAAATAACGTTCTGATTCCATTGGATAGTTGGACAAGTGGACTACTAGTGTATAGATTGCCATTAAGCGGTAAGTGGGTAAAGTCTCTATGAGCTAGGGTTTAACAAGATCACCATTGCTTTAATCCCTAAGATAGATTATAATCAGCAAATAAGGATGCTTTATGCGGATGCTTTAATTGTGACAGAATTAACGTGTCTAGGTCTTAGGATGATGTAACGCCTAAGTCTTAAGAATGATATGCCACCTCGAGAGAAGAAATCATTGCACTAAATAAACAAACCAACATTCTAATCGGATTAATAATGGTTAATATAGTTTTCTTATATAAGGTTCGACCGCTCTTTTATCTTTTGTTAATTAGCTTGCGTGGGTAACAGTTTCTTGAATTGATTGTAGTCACCAACCAAACCGTGCCAGTCTCTCTGGCTGAAAACCCTCCTTTTTCCATTAGAATTAGGATTTAGACTGACATAGGTTTAACATTGAATTAGAATAGAATTAACATAGATTAGATAACCAAGATATTAATTAAATTGATAGATTTAACCTCGCTCTCAGTGATCGACACCCTACTTACCACAAAACTAGTAGCGATCGGGTACACTGCCCGTTAAAGTGTTGTTTTTGGCTGAGTCGGCAAAATATAAATTTAAAACTTGAATCATATAAAAAAACAGCCCTACACTACAACACATCAAGTTTTTGGCGTCGTTGCCGGGGAGTGAAAATTAATCTTGATTTTTATTTTGATATTTTTGTTTTTTACATTAGATTAGATCTAACCTTTAGGATTAGCGTAAATTAGATTAGTTTATTATTCTGTTTGTTTATTTATTCTGTTTGTGTAATACGGCGTATTCAGTTCACTAAACGTGACGTATTTGTTATTTAATAGTTTCTCTAGAAAGACTATTTCAGGATGGATGATCCTAGCATGACTATGGAAGAATATATCATGTTTGAAGAAGAAAAAGCTCGTAAACGTAGGAAACTTTTTAACTGGCAAACCGCTACATATGGAAAGATCAGGGTTGATGACGATCTTCATGACCTTAGCTCTTTGGAACCTGAATTCCCAACTATAGTCATTAACGATGCCTTTGCACCACATGATACGTTTTAATGCAAATCTCAGGTAAGTACTCCTATTAACGATGAATTCGACTTTAGAATATCATTTGACGAATCTGACGATGAGGATTATACAATAATTTGTGACACAAACTCTTTTTCTTATAAAATGATTTCTGTCAACAATTTGAAAACGGATTCGAAAAACGATTATGAAAAAGTCATGCCTTCAATTCCATCACCTAAGCCTGCAATCAGTTGTTTTGATGATTTAGACTTCTTTAACGATTTTGAAAATGAATTTCCAGCCATTGTTTACAATGATGCTCAAACGTCTAAATCAGATTTATTGACTGAACCAATTTTAAGCCCCCAACATATCGATGAATTTAATGACAAAACATCATTGTCTGAATATGATGAGGAGGAACAAAATGTTTTGTACTTTAATGATCTATTTCCCTTTAACATTATTTGTTCCGATGATTTAAAATCAGAAAAAGACAATGATAATGATAAAATCAATATAATACAATCTTTTGAAAATAATGAATCTACACATGGGTCAAATACGCTTTTTGAAACAAGTCACGATAAAAACACTAAAGATTTTAGAACGGGAAGTTTTGTCATAAACTTAAATGTAAAAATCGTGATTTGGATATATTACGCAAACGGAATGCTATTCTATCTCATTATGAATTTATGCGCGCCGTTTGGCATTCCGTTCGACCCTAAGCGGTATTATAAGGATGGTGTTTCTGCAAAAATGTTACAGAGGCCAAGATACGTTCTTCTTTGCTTTACTTTTAGGAAAATTGGTCTCCAAGGTTGGATATGACGTATTAGGATAAAACCTATATGGCGTATCTACTGCTTTTAACTTGCGTTGACTAAGCCAACAAAATTTGCCTATACGGCGTATTTAAATCAACCGATACGGCGTATCAAGTTTGGGTATAAAAACTAGCTCAATACGTCGGATCTAAGTTTCACCACACATTTTTACTCGACACACACACAAAGTTTTTACTAAGTTAAATCCTTGGAGATTCATTGATTTTGATTCGTTATCATACTCATTCTCTCGTCTTTATCATACGGTAATGTGCCTAAACCCTTTTTCTTCTTTCAATTCAAAATTAGGGTTAGGATTTGGTTTTAGGATTCGGATATATGTTGTTGTTAAAAGCCATGTGTTTTTTCCCCCACTGAGTAGATGTAAGTA
Organism: Tanacetum coccineum; assembly: GCA_026074375.1. NCBI lineage: Eukaryota > Viridiplantae > Streptophyta > Magnoliopsida > Asterales > Asteraceae > Tanacetum > Tanacetum coccineum. The sequence continues at coordinate 40,958 of BQNB010025560.1, read as the reverse complement.
GTTTAAGTTTTTAAAATGGGTTAAAATGAGTAAAAATAGGGGAGGTCCTGTTCGTTTTTATAAATGCAGACCAATACGGCGTATCCACCAACATGGATACGGCGTATTGATCAATTTTTACCCAAATTAGGAACACCAATACGGCGTATTCATCAAACTGGATACGGCGTATTGATTGAATAAGGATCCTAAATTTTTTTAGACCATATGCCGTATTGACTAAAACCAATACGGCGTATTCGCTTGTTGATCCATATACGACGTATTCTTTTAATTGATACGCCGTATGCACTCTCAGAACAGGAAAATAACAATTTCTATACTCTTGTGCTTTCCTCGTTGATTTTACAGATATGGCTCTTCCACCACGTGAGCAGAGACATAGGTTTCTTAGATATGAGGGTTTGGAGTACCCCGATATTGATATTGTTGATTTCGAGAGGAGATTAGCCAGGATTCACATGAGAGAGGTGCACAGGGTACCGGTATTTGATTTTGGAGGATTACTGAATTTGATGGCTGAGGGGTTAACAACGAATGCAACAAGATACCACCGTTACTGAAGGTAAGTGAGGAAGATAAGATAAATGGAATCTCGCATGCATACCAAAAGCTTAAGGGGTTCTACAAAGAAGTTTTGAATCTAGGACCCGACATTATACGAGTTTCGTCAATAGAAGAATGGCTCACACACGGGACATTAGCATGCATGAGTTGGAGTAAAAAGAGAAGCTGAAGAAAAGTCTAACTTAAAGACTTCGCTGTAAACAAAAGTGCTTCCCGGGAGACAACCCGGATTGTAATTTAATTTTGTTATCGAGTCTGTCTTTCCAGACATCAATACGGCGTATCCGCCCCATACCATACGACGTATTGATTGTCTGGACGTTATGAGTCTTTATTTTATTGTACTTTAAAAACATTATTTTTAGTTCTGGCAATACGGCGTATTCATTAACCAGATACGGCGTATTCACCAGACTGACCCGTAATTAGTTTGTTTAGTTTAGTTTAAATTAACCGTAGATACCAAGATAGGAATGAACCTGTTTTTCCTATATTTTCTACAGGACCTCGTGAAAGAAATATCGACGAAGTTGGTGGAATGCATATTTTTGAAATCCTATATGTGTTGTTCGTGCTAGGATTTAGACGTTTTTTCAACACACAATCTCGCTCATAAACGCAACTTGGAGAATCTACCGAGCAAATACCAGGGGAGTTTCTCATTCTAATTCTTTTTAAATTCTCGTATTTAATGTTTTATATATACAACGAGGACGTTGTATAATTCAAGTGGGGGGATGGAATTAGAATGTTTACTTGTCCTAATTTTCACATTAAAATGCTTAAATTATGCTCAATTTTTTTTCAAGCATACTTTTGTGAAATTACTTGATACATAACCCGCACACAATAACCCTTGTTAGATATTGTGAGGATTTAACCTTTCCGTTTCCAAATGTTTACCCAAATTCCACAAAATATGAGTGTGCCGGTGATGTTGTAGACTTTAGAACTTGGCTTGGTATATCACTCGAGACCACAATGATGAGTACTATGGATTTAGATGGAGTAACTTGTTTAAATTGGTAAATTTTAGGATTACACCCAAATCGCCTTTACATGTTGCTTATTAACTAACTACACCGGTTAGTTAACCTCCCGTTTAAACCCTTTTCCACTCTCATCTTTAGAGTGATGATCCATTAGAACAACCCGTAGAGCCAATCCTTTAGGAATTACACCAACTATTTGTTTCGTTACACCCTTACACCTTAACCTACCCTGTTAGATTAAGTTTAATTTACAGTTGCTAGTTGCTTAAAGTGTAAAGTTTGTATTTCCCGAGTCTTGTGTCATTTTCTATCTTTGGTGCGGTTGGAAATTTGCACATTGCAAATGGGAATGTATATTAGTAGTCAAAACTCATGTGATTTTACTACCGTCACAATTATTGGTGAATCCGAAGAACGAAGGAACTATCGAAGAAATTATCCGGAATTATTATGATCGTGAAGATGGTGAAACTACACCGAGATTTGAAGAATAGTTAGCAAAAAAAATAAAAAATGAGAAAAAAATACAAAAAAAGAGAGAAAGAAAGTTTGAAGATAATCGTTTCGCAAAAAGCATTACCGAAGGAATTATATGAAGGATCGATTATTCATTGATACGTCTAAAAATCAACGATGTAGAGTATTGTACAAAGTGGAAGATATCACAACTTGCCTTGTAAAGTATGTAAAGTTTTAGGATGATTGGGAAGTTGATCGTTACGGGAATGCAACTTTAGGTTTGTTTGTTTTTATCTATGTTAAGATGTTGTAATCAGTTGTTGTCTTAATCATGGTATTGGTTTGGAAATTAAGTGTCTAGGGCAACTTGTATCTTAAGTCTTATCTATTTGTTTCTTTTTTATTTAACAACAATTTTACTTCCCTTCACTAATGTTCGCGCTGGTTTTACGCGAATGAGGATGTGATCGAGCGTGCATGTCTATTCCGTCATTACGGCCATGTATGCATGTCTCAGTTGCCTTGTTGGTTTACTATTTTGTGAAAGTTAGAAGGTTCCCACCCTATATCATCTTCATCTAACCGTTGGTTTAAATTTAAATGGGGATGTGATTGAACACACATGTCTATCCCGGTGTTCCGGTGTGTATGTGTGCTTCAGCTGCCTTGTTGGAGTGGTACTTAAGGTGAAAGATTGTAGAATGATCAACCGTACGCCTTTCCATACAAAAACCCATATTTACCTTTATAAACTTGTTACTCCTTGGCTTTAGTGGTGGAGATGTGTATCCTTTCCAAGCTTATGATAGAATACTCGTCACGACCGAGCAATTGAGCGAATTAGTTACATGTTACCACATAGATTAGTTGAGTGATTTGAGTGTTTTCATCTTCTTATTTCGTGAGGTGTTTGGTTGTGTACTTGTAATAGATCGAATAAATGCTTTAACAGAAAATATCCTTAAGGATACATTTTTATAAACTTCTAAAGGCTACTTGAGGACAAGTAGGATTCAAGTGGGGGGATATTTGATGACATCAAATAACGTCTATTTTATAGCATCATTTATCCCATGTTATTAACCCATTTTGTATAGTTATTGCAAAGAATTGTTACTTAATTGTTTATATTTGAGAATTGCAGTAATTATGGAGTAATTGGTGAAACATAGCAAAAGGCGCGCATTCTGGAGCTTAAATGAAGATATTTTGAAGATTACTATTCTGAAGACCAATATGCCGTATCCATCAAGGAAGATACGGCGTATCCGTGCCTGCACTCACCAAAGACCACAAAAGGAATGAAGATCAATACGCCGTATCCAGAGGACTCAATACGCCGTATTCAAGATATGGAATCAATATAATATTCTGGAAGATATCAAACATGGTCCCTACTCCAAGAAATCCCCAATACGCCGTATCCAATACATGGATACGCCGTATCCAACCGACTTCCAGACCTTATAAATAGAAAACTCAAAAACGAGTTTTAAGTGTGCTAAATCATATTCTCGATACCTAAACCACAAAAGTCGATTTTCAAAGGAGAAAAAGAGCAGAAGAGGTCGAGCAACGTATTCAATTCCATAGAAGACATCGTGTAATTCCATATACTTTTGTAATCGTTCAGTTTTTGGTATCATTCGTTAACTCGGTTAGTTTACCTTGGCTAAATTATTACTCTTGTATTTATTATGACGTTTGAAGGCTAATACCTTCGGGTATTAGCCATTATTATGAAGATCTGAATGTTTGGTATTTGTTTATATCAATTTCTTGATTTATCGTTGAGTGCTTGTTTATGTTTATCAATTTATACTTGTTTACGCGCTTTTGTATGCGACCTATCATTCAACTGGATCTAGCAAAGTGGACCAAGCGGATCTAGAGTCTGGGATAGCTCTCCATATAGTAATTTATACATCTAGAATAATAGTTACACAAGTATTGTCCTTCTAAGTCTGTGTCTAGGATACGCTTCGGGCTTAACTAGTTAATTGGATATTGTCGATGGTTTATTGATCGTGTTGACTAGCAGGTGACCTAGATAATTCAACAAATAACGTTCTGATTCCATTGGATAGTTGGACAAGTGGACTACTAGTGTATAGATTGCCATTAAGCGGTAAGTGGGTAAAGTCTCTATGAGCTAGGGTTTAACAAGATCACCATTGCTTTAATCCCTAAGATAGATTATAATCAGCAAATAAGGATGCTTTATGCGGATGCTTTAATTGTGACAGAATTAATGTGTCTAGGTCTTAGGATGATGTAACGCCTAAGTCTTAAGAATGATATGCCACCTCGAGAGAAGAAATCATTACACTAAATAAACAAACCAACATTCTAATCGGATTAATAATGGTTAATATAGTTTTCTTATATAAGGTTCGACCGCTCTTTTATCTTTTGTCTATTAGCTTGTGTGGGTAACAGTGTCTTGAATTGATTGTAGTCACCAACCAAACCGTGCCAGTCTCTCAGGCTGAAAACCCCCCTTTTCCATTAGAATTAGGATTTAGACTGACATAGGTTTAACATAGGTTTAGATTAGAATAGAATTAACATAGATTAGATAACCAAGATATTAATTAAATTGATAGATTTAACCTCGCTCTCAGTGATCGACACCCTACTTACCATGAAACTACTACCGATCGGGTACACTGCCCGTTAAAGTGTTGTTTTTGGTTGAGTCGGCAAAATATAAATTTAAAACTTGAATCAATAAAATATACACCACACAACGACACATCAGGGAGTTTTCTTGCTTGGTACTTCATGATGGACGTGAACATCTATTGGAGAAACAATTTCAGCATTTGTATGGGGAATATCTGAAAAGTTTAAGAATTTAGCCGCCAAGTCAAATGAATGAGAAGAGCTGGTAACTGGGACTTCAGTCTTCTATAGAACTGTAGAAAGTGTCACATGAGCACCTTCTATGAGTTGTAAGATCTCCAGATTTTCATCCCTATGTTGAACGTTAGTCATTGCAGCATCAGTACCCTCATCTTGAATAAACCCTTTAACAGTATCAACTGGTTCATTCAGCCTTATATCCACATCATCGTAGAGCTGGCTGGTAGTATAATCCATCTCTTCATCTTCATCACCTTCAGCTTTATCAGTAATCTTTGTTTCATCTTCATCATCAGAATCGTTGGACGGAGTTTTAACAAGTTCGTCCTTTACTTCTTCTTCATCATCTTCATCTTCTTTATTTTCTTCATGATCAGATTCAGAATCCGATTCATTCTCATCAGTTTCATGTTCGGAATCTGACTCATTGTCATTTTCTGATTTGGTTTTGTCATCATCACTAACATTCTCTTGATCACTGTCTTCACCACTTGAGTCTTGTTTATTATTGCTGTCATCTTCATCATTTCCCTAAGATTCAGCTTCACTTTCAGATGATTCTTCTTCTGTCACATCGGGAACCCCTGGTTTAACACCAGTTCCTTCACTTGTAATAGAAGGTTTGATTTTGGTAGCACTTAGAGCAGTTTTGATAAGAGTACCAGACCCACTTAGATGAGTCTTGTAAAAGTCCCTCATACTCTTCCTGAACTTCTTCAAATTGAGCATCTTCAGTTAAAGCCACTTGAGAGAGTAACTCAATTCCTTTGCCTCGAGTAACATCCACCTTTTCCTTCTTCTTAGACAATGGCATCTCAGGAGTTTCTCTAATAACAACACCTCTTGCTGGAGCCTTAGTAGACTTCTTTGCAGGTCTCTTTACTCTCTTTGACTTTCCCGTAGGTTCTTCAGTTGAAACTGGGACAGTAGTGAGTTTAGGAGAGGCTGGCTTCTTGAACTTTCGTGCCTTCTTAGGAGGTGTAGCTCCTGTAGCAAAACCAAGGTAAGTCTTGTAAGCTTTGGTTTCCTTCATCTCAGGACTGGTCAAAGATTCAGGAAGTATAGCACCATAGATTTGAGTTTCTTCTTTTGCAGAGACAAATCTTAAAGTGTTAATCAAATAGTCATCCTTGGAGGTGTGCATCCCGATCTTGTTTCTCCAGGAGAGTGTCTTGTCTTGAGTAAGGAAGTAGTGAATGATAACTTTGGTGAATCGAGGGTAGTACATCTTCTCTTGCTTTTTGTAGGCTTTGTTGTCAATCTGGTAAATGAAATCTTCCCAAAGTAGTTCAACATAGTCCACATTCTTCTGATGGTACATACCCCAAAGGATTTGTGCTCTGGAGAGACGAAGCTTGTCAAGACCAGTTGTCTTTCCAGATAAACTTCTGTTAATGAGAGCAGCAAAAGTTCTCCAGGGTTGATGCATCTGATCAACAACAACATCATTGAGTGAATTGATTTCCCCAGTGTGACCAAGATCTCTTAAGAAAGACACAATTTCTTCATCAATAGGAAGTGCATCAAAGTCTTGACCCTGTCTCTAAGGGGATCTTAAAGATATCTATGAAGATTTCCTAGGTGTGAGTTTGAATATTTCTTCTTTTGTCCATTTTAAATCTGTAGAAAGTGTCATGCTTATAACTGAACACCAGAATTAATGCTCATGTAGACTTTTGGAGCATATGCAGTGATGAGAAATGCCAGAGTGCATGGAGTGAGAAACTTTGAGCATACAAAACGGAACTTGAAATGTAGGTTTTTTGTATCTTTCCAGGATTTTATGTCTCCCATTGCATTATCCTATCTCAAGTCCTTTTCTCCTTGAGAAAAGTTCCAGGATCAAGTTGGGTTTGCTTGAGCGTAATGGAAGACATGATTATGCTAGCATTGGTCACCATACAAAGTCATTATACAAGAAAAAAATATATAATATTATATTATTATATTTATATATATATATATATATCAAGAATTAATAATCTAGATCATGACTAATGATTATAGATGCAAGACTGATTTACACTAGGAATAATGCACACATATACTAGGGAAAATATTAACACACATGAGACCAGGAGAAACACATAATCAAACAATACACTAACTATAGGCAATTTATAAAAAAACTAAGGCAATCACTAAAGATTTCTAAGGAGAAACTAGACCTAAATTAATCACTAAGTGATAAGTTAAGGCTTAATTAAACTTAAATTAGATTACGAGATTTGATTACCAAGATTATAAGATTAATTCATCTAGAAAAAATCATGTATAGTTCGCCTGTATTAAGTGTATAGTTCGCCTGTGTTGACCCCAGTGTATAGTTCACCTATACTATTATGTATAATTCGCCTGTATTAAGCGCAGTGTATAGTTCGCCTGTGTATATGTGTATAATTCGCCTGCATTATCACTAGTGTATAGTTCGCCTATGAATACATGTATAATTCGCCTGTGTTATCATTTGTGTATAATTCGCCTACGTTAACATGTATAGTTTGCCTGTGTAACACATAGTGTATAGTTCGCCTGCATTAACATGTATAGTTCACCAATGTAACACATAGTGTATAGTTCGCCTGCATTAACATGTATAGTTCGCATGTGTGACACATACACAAATATTTTACACCTTTTTCAAGCATCCCTATCCATCTTAACATGAACACATAGCATCTAGGAAACATATTAACACATTTAACTTACGAATTAACCACCAAAATCTTGCCTTTTGACTTATTCGACTCACATACACACGAAAACCCAAGATATTCAAGATTTTAACATATAAGCATATTTAAGAACACCCAAATGCACACAAACAATCATTATAATAGTTCTAAACCCAAAACCCATGAACTTTTACAAGTTCTTTACCCTTTTCTATAAGTTAGACAACTAGAATCAACCATAACTTATGAATACGTTATCCCCATTAAAAACTGTTTTAGGGATAACATCTAGACCCCTATAGGACCAAAACCCCTCAATCAATTTGAGATTTCATACACTTTTTAAGGTGATGAAATTTAGATTAATTTTTAGGGTTTTTTCAAGTGAAATTCCAACATTATGTCTGATTAATGGAGGTTTTAACATTAGAACCAGTGTACCTTTTGATTATAACGAAGATAGAGCGAGTTCTTGAAGGTTTGAAATTCAACAATGGAGGTTCAAGGGTTTAGTGTGTTCGTGTGTGTATAACAGACGAGAAGGGGGTGTTTTTGTTTTAAAACTTTTAGGTTTTGGCAAGAATGCCCCCTAAGGTTTACTAGAGCTTCTATTTTCCTAATTAATTTAACCTAAGGCATAAGATAGTTTCTCAAATGGCAAAACTAATCCCTAAGGTTTAATAACTAAGAAAAAATCTCACAATATGCAATAATACCCTTAAAGAATTAAACACATAACAAATAACGCCCGATTGAGTTAAAATTAATTAACTCCCATTTAATTGTTCACCCTTTATTGTTTAAAACCGTTTCCTTTTATCATAAATTGACCTTTTTGAAGAAGATATTTGACATTTTCTCCCCCTCAAACAATGACCCGTTTTCTATTTAAAGAGTTGTAGTCGTTGTTTGAGTGGTAAATGTCTTTGAATGTTTTTCTTGACGAATTGCTGAAAGATGATTATATTATTTTTGAAAAATCAACAACCTATATAATAAGATTTCTCTTATTTAGACACATAAGCGCACTGACACGTACACTTATGGTATATAGGAAGCACGGGTTGTGATGCAAAGTAATCACAAGCCTTTGCATGGTCATAAAGTAGATCATGCTTGAAAATAAATTCCCGTTGAGAGGTCAAGTTTTCTTTTTGAATTACTTACTTTGAAGATGATGACCGGGTTGCTATCTGAAATAATAGCAAGCCATTTTTAGCATGTTTTAAAAGCTTTTGAACTTCTGCTCGAACTTCATTTACAACCTCGTATCATTATTAAATGACATTTCTAAGGCCGTAAATGTTATCGATTTTCAGAAGACATGCCAGAGATACATATTTTTATATTTTTCTGATTTTTTAATTTTTAATTTTGTTTTTGAAAAATTTATATAAAAGAAAAATATTTTTGAGTTTTTATGTTTTCTTATGTACATATGATACAGGATATGAGTTACCACCATCACTCGTCTGTTTCCTCTGCCAGACGTTTCAACATTTCCGGAGACATGCTTCTCATACCGAGCTTTTCGATCAAGAAGTTGAATCTTTCTCTTGGCAAAGGTTTGGTGAAGATGTCAGCCAGTTGGTATTCAGTCCGGACAAAGTATAGCTCCACGATTCCATTCTCCACTTGCTCCTTTATAAAATGGTAGCGAACATCGATGTGCTTAGCTCGTGAGTGTTGAACATTGTTACAGCATAAGGCAATCGCACTTTTGTTATCGCAGTACAAAGGAATCTTATTGAATTGAAAACCATAATCTGTTAGTTATGAACGCATCCATAGGATTTGAGCACAACACCCAGATAAGGCAATATATTCAGCCTCTGTACTCGAGATGGCCGTGCACTTTTGCTTCTTGGACGACCAGCTAACAAGTTTGTCACCTAAGAACTGAGCGCTTCCAGATGTACTACGTCTAGTGTCCTGACACCCCGCGTGGTCTGCATCTGCATATGCTGTTAGAGACATACCGGTATCCTTCGAGTACCAGAGACCCATGTTAATGGTTCCCTTAAGGTATCGAAAGATCCGTTTTACCGCTTGTAAGTGCTTTTCGGTAGGCTTTGCCTGATACCGAGCACATAAGCAGACTGCATAGATAAGGTCAGGTCTACTGGATGTAAGATACATAAGGGATCCAATCATGCCACGGTAAAGTGTAGCATCAACTTGTTTCCCCTGTAGATCTTCATCCAGTTTACTTTTTTCTACCAAGGGTGTGTCGACAGAATCAGTAGTAAGCAAACCATATTTTTTAACAATTTCAGAAGCATATTTAGATTGGTTTATAAAGATGCCTCTAGGACTTTGAGAAATTTGTAATCCTAAAAAGAATGACATTTGCCCCATCATTGACATCTTGAACTTAGTGGTCATCTGATTAGCAAACTCATTACACATGGCAGTATTAGTGGATGCAAATATTATATCATCAACATAAATTTGTACCAGTAATAGGTCGTTCCCAGCATGCCATGTGAAGAGTGTTGGATCAACTGCACCTTTAGAGAAATGTTGTGAGATTAGGAATCTTGACATCATGTCGTACCATGCACGTGGTGCTTGTTTAAGACCGTAGAGGGCCTTTTTCAGCTTGTACACATGTGATGGGTTGTCCCGATCAACAAATCCTTCTGGTTGAGAAACGTGGACCTCTTCTTTGAGCTCGCCATTTAAGAAAGCCGTTTTGATGTCCATTTGATAGATCATTATATTCTTATGAGCGGCATTTGCTATGAAGATACGGATGGCCTCTATTCAAGCAACCGATGCAAATAATTCTTCGAAATCGATTCCCTCTTCTTGCCTGAATCCTTGAGCAACTAGTCTAGCCTTATTCTTTAGTACCCCACCAAATTCGTCTGTCTTGACCTTATAAATCCATTTTAGTTTGATCAATAACACTTTATCTGGATACGGAACCAATTCCCAAACTTGTAGCCTTTCAAATTCATGAATTTCTTCTTGCATTGCAACGATCCATGACGGTTCAATCATTGCTTGTTTGAAGTTCTTTGGTTCTACAGAAGTTAGGAAGGCGTCAAAATAACACCACATGGCGTCTGTTTGGAGTTGCTTTCTTATAGAGACAAAGTGAGAAGGATCGCCAATCACGTTTGCTATAGGATGATCCTTAGTCCATTTGCCAAGGTGTTCAAATGAAGTGTGGATTTTTCTCACATTCGATGATAATCCTTGAGAAGTCGAGTCGTCATGAAGAGATTCATGAAGTGGATCATCATGAAAAATTGGTATTTTTGGTGATTCTTCAAAACCTTGAGAAATGTTTGGAGAATGTTCTTATTCTTGTGTTGATGTAATACTTGTTGATGGATAATCCTGGTCAATAGAAGTTGACACAGGAAAATCAGCTAAAACCATAACTCTTGGTGCAGCAGCTTCTTAAACTGGAGAAACAGTAATTGATGGAGGATTGAAGTATTCATCGAACATAGGTTGAAACCAGTGATCCCAGTCATCTTTGTTTGGTGGAATACAAGGTTGTTGAAAACAGTGTTTGGAACGAGTCCTGAACTGGATGTTGCAGGAGTCATAGAATGAAGCCCGGGTCCTAAACTGAATTGTTCAGAAGCCATAGTTGTCAGCTCATTAAAAGTCACATGAATTGTTTCAATAATTTTATGGGTTCTTTTGTTGTAGATTCTAAACGCTTTCTTTGCGGGCGTGTAACCAACAAAAATACTAATTTTAACTTTTACATCTAATTTACCCAGGTCGTCATTGTCATTGGTAGGATAACAGAGTGCACCAAAGACATGAAACAATGATAAATTCGGTTTCTTATCTTGCATAAGCTCATATGGAGTTTTGTTGTATCGAAGGCGGATTAATGAACGGTTTTGGGTGTAACAGGCTGTATTGATTGCTTCGGCCCATAAAAATAATGAAGCTTTAGAAAATATTAACATTGCACGAGAAACTTCTACAAGAGTTTGGTTTTGCCTTTCGACAATGCCGTTCTGCTGAGGAGTGCGGGAAACAGATGTTTGATGCAAGATGTCAACATTTTCATAAAATTCACGAAGTGTCTGATTGATAAATTCGGTTTCATTATATGTTTGAACATTACGGACTGTGGCATTCAAACGAACTTGAATATTTTTTATGCATGTGATGATGGCCTCTGGAACTTCATCTTTTGTTCTCAAAAAATTATGACCCAAGTAAATCTTGAGTAATCGTCGATAATCACTAACACATACCTTTTCCTGTTAATACTTGCCACACGGATCGGGCCACACAAATCCATATACAAAAGATATAGTTTCTCTTAGTTAGTGTCTTCAGCTTTTGGTTGATGGGAGGATTTCTTGCTTTTTCCTAATGCACATGCTGAACACGGACGATCTTTCTGAAATTTAAGTCTTGATGGCCTCATGAAGACCGTCTTTAGCTGCTTCCTGTTAAGGTACGAAGTTAGATTTGATAATCGACGGTGCCATAACCAGCTCTTAGTCTTTGACGCTTTGGATAGAAGGGAATATCGGGAGCTGTTTAAGCATGTCCTCAAGAGAAATTGTGTACAATTGTGTGTCGAGATTCGAAAAGCTAGATCAACACTTCTTATTTACGAATAAAGCAAGTGTTTTTTGAAATGCAACTTCTAGATCCGCGTCGCAATAATTGACCAACAGAAAACAAGTTATGTCCAAGCCCTCGATGGTAGTTATCTTGCGATAGTAACATTTCACAGCTGATTGGTCACCATAACATTAATCCTTACAATCTGGTCGTTCTCGAATCTAACTGTACCTAGAAATTTACTAACAAAGTTCATGAGCTGAGAGCGGTTCCCTATCATGTGTTTTAAACATTCGGAGTCCAGATACCAGAAAGACAAGGATAAGAGATTTCCCACTTTATGAAGAGAAGATTGGAGACCATCAATGAAAATTGTGGGAATTGCTTTGTCCTTCCACAAAATTGAACCATGAAGTGGTTAGCCTTCTTAGATTCTACAGTCTTAGCTATTTTACTCGAACCTATGTTTCTAACATTTTTGGGTTTCCTGCTATAGACTTTTATCTCTGGTTTTTGTATTTCAACTGAGTGGGGAGTGGTTTGCTTAGGAGGCACTATGTTAGTTGAGGTGAACCTAGTTAAAGGGCACGAGTTACCAACTATAGTGAAGATTCTGCCTGTTGGTTTCCACTTAAATCCTACTTCAGTGAATACATGACCCGTAGGTTTCCAAATATTTTGCTTTTTATGTTTCTTAGCAGATTTAGAACGTTTATTCCCATTTTGCACAAGATCAAGAAGACATTTATCATGAACACCATCAAACATAGATTTATTACAAGTAGCACAGATAATATCAGAATTCGCATTTGACAATGAATGCTTAACATCAACATCACAAACAGGTTTAACAACACGATTCAATTTACTCACTTTCCTAGGTTAGGCTTCTACTTTATTCTTCTTGTTCCTACTTGGTGGTTGCGAGATCCTATCATTCTTTTTATTGCCTGGAGGCTTTGATCCGCAATTACTAGTAGAACACTTCACTCCTGTAGAAGACAACACAGGTGTGTTAGAATCTGATGTTTTAGAAGACTCTACCTGTTGAGTCTTGCTCGAGGATGTGATGGGTTCAGCAAACCTAACTTTCTTGACATTGTTCATTGGTGTGACAGCAATCTTCTTAGAACTATGTGTTATCGCATTAGGGCACGTATCTTGAACATATACAAGCAACTCCTGAATTCTTGTGGCATACTTACAGGCAAAGTCTAACTCACTATCTAATGGTTGTTTCGCCTTAGCAAGTTCGACTATTTCCCGAAGAATATTAGCATTTTCTTGAGTGTGCTTAATATAGTCTTATAACCTAGGAGGCAACGGTACTAAATCAAGCTTGAACATGCTTGGAGCAATAGTGGTGGCAGATGGTATTTGTGAAGCATTTTCAACAATTTCTTTCCCTTTTAATTTTCGTAAATCATTTTTCAATGATGTTATCACAAAAACCTTGTCTTGAATTTGGGCTTTTAAATCCTCATTTTCCACAGTTTTTAAGTTCAATTTGCTAATTAAAGAATCACTGTGTTCTTTATGACGAAAACGTGTCTGTTTGATTGAGTCAAACTGTTCTTTGAAAACCTGTTTCACATGATTAATTTCATTACAAAGACGCTCGTTCTCTAAAAGTAAGGTAGCCACACTATTTTCCAATTCCTCATTTATGGGCTCAAGATCACATTTATCATGATTAACATTCTCTTCCTTAGCATTCTTACTCAAAGATCTGATGGTATCCTTCAACTTACAAATGGTCTTGTCTTTGTCTTGTAGCTGAGCTTTCAAATCATTTATTTCAAAATATTCTTGAATTTCAACAGCATTATGATTAACACAAGAGTTATCGTTTTGAAAAACTTCCTGTTTTGATTGCATTGACACTTCGAGAGAAATACAATGTTTTTCAAGTTGTGAATGATTTTTCAAAAGAGCATTATAAGCTTGTTTTGATTTGGTAAGCTCAGCATCAAGATTCAAACACTTTTCACACGAATCACACTTTTGCATTTTCATATTCACAATATCATTATTCAAAAACGTAGAATTCATCACATTTAACATTACTTCTTGAGACATGATTTTATGTAAGAGTCGATCAATTTCCAAAAGAGTTTCTTTTTCAGCAATTTCTAAACATTGTTTATCAACTGAAAACTGTTGAACAGCCGTCCATTTGATCATTTGATCAAAAATTGTTTGTACTTCCGTTATTTCATTTAGAAGATCTTTATCAAAAAACATTGATGATGTCTTGTAAAATATTTTTGAAATGGGGAATAATTTCATTCGTTAAAACTCCTTTTGTATGTCCAAAAAACCTCATTCTCCTTCTTCAAGAGCAATTGTATTGCACTCTTCTTTACCACAGAGTCAAACTGGGTGAGGTGGAATTTAAGCTTTTTAAGGCTTTGCATTCACATCCAAAGCTCACCTTAAGGTAGTTCACTAAGAACTATCCACTATTGTCTGCGTGGTAAGGAAGGAAGGTCAATGGTCTAGGATTGAATTATGAAACCACAAAGGCTGTTCAGTACGTAATTCTTGTTGTGGAGAAAAACGTGTTTCAAAATCTTCAATTAGGCTATTTAATTTTTCATTCAATTGGTTTATGAGAAATTTTTCTTTGCAATAAGTTCAGAAATCCTTTGCCTTTTAAAACATTTTTGATCGACTCTCTTCTTCCAAAATCATTATTGCTCATCTCCGAAATCACAGGCATAGAACATTGTGTTTTAGATTATAACACGCACCTTTCATAAAAGGGTTTTTGGGGGGGGGATAGTGTTTATACGATCGAGCTTTCATAAGGTAAGAACGGATTTTGATAACCTAGAGCTTGTTTGTGGGATATTATCATAAAAAGCTGGCGATTAGTTAACATGTCGCTCTGCATATACATAATGGTCACACAATATAATGGGAGAGGGATCAATTTCGGGGTGTGTTTGTGTGGCTCACCAATGTATCTGCTGTGGGTTTTCCTGTGTGGCGGGTTTATTTGCGGGGTTGTGTGTGGGAGTGGTTTGAGTGGTTTTCGCGCTTCAGAGGTATACTTAGCCCTCAAATCCTATGGTGATTTTATTAAAATTCAAACCCTAAAAGTAAAATTTTCAGATGCTTGATTTCCAGAAAGAACTGACACTTTTTCTTTGTAAATCGAAAAAAATGACCTTCCCTACCTACAAATTGACTTGAGGCTGGATTTTTTCAGAAAGTATATTCGTTTTGCTACCCTTTAGACTCCAGAATCATAATAAAATCTATTATTATCATTTGAGTTTCTGATATGTTGAAACACAACCCAAAATTTTGCCTAGTTTTTTTTTATTTAGAAAACCCAAATCAATGTTCATGTTTTGTTCTTATTATTATGATCAAAAACATTAAATATTTAATATGCTAAACCTTACTAGATGAAGAAGATGGCACAAAGAATGATACACGGATTCAATACACCAAATAGAAGAAGAAACTTTTATACTAGGATCACCCGATATGATTTAAAACTTCTAACTTAAAATCTTCCAAACCAACAATGGAGGGATATTTGAAGAGGAATTTGAGTGAATTAACTGGATGAGGAGAGAGGAGTTGGGGACGTGTAGTATTTATTGTGGTGAGGGGTAATCACCAATTAATTATGCAGACAATTACACATTATAACACCCTGTGTTTTCAAGTCATTGACGACGTCGATAAATGCACTATTTATTTTTAGCGTTGTACGCGTTTGCTTGTAATTTCATGAATTAAGTTTAAATCGCGTAAGCTAAAAATTAGCGTTCAATGTAAACGGGCATCAAACAATTAAATGTGTACATCAAGCAAGGGTTATATAATTATTTTGAGAATAATTATTGACTTGTTCATTTTATTTTTATCGGATACGTTAAGTGTATACGTTTCGCGATAAATTGCGTTTAGGCACTCCCGGAACCACAAAAACTTTTCTACGCTTCAACAAATACCCACTTTTATACCCAATACACAAAAATTACATAAATATATCATGTATATCCTTGTTTTGCCGAAAATCATACATCATATACAAATATATACATGAAAAATGACATTAAACTTGCAACTTGGTCAAATTACACACCATACCTCATTTATGCATCACCATACTTTGTCCTTTTGACTCTTGTGGCCATACCTAAGACCAAGACCATTACTTACACCTTACTTTGACTCCTAGACCATGCCTTGCACCATACTTGCAATCTATACATAAGAGTATAACACTTACACACTTTACACTTAGAAAAATCAAACCAAAAATCCCTCTTTTGCTCTACACTTGGCCACGGCAAGAAACAAGGACCCAACCAAACCTATACAAAATTTTCTACAACCCATACACTTCTATATACACCTATTCTAAGATATACTAAGGCATTTGCAAGCATTGAATCACCATTTCCAAGTATTTCTCAAGAAAAAGAAAGCTAGGGTTTAGTGAAGGAAAGCTAGGGTTTATTAAGTGCAAGCTTGGTTTTTGTGGCTAAACAAGGGTTTAGTACTAGCTCATCATCATCATCATACCTCATAAGGTCTACTTAAACTCTTTATGTTCTCATAATTTTCATTTTTATGCATATGATTATTCTATTTAGCTTAAATCACCATTTAGGTTTTATTCATGAAAATGAAGTTTATACTTGAAATGATCATTTTACACACTTATATACATGTGGTGTTATTACTTACATTATGTTAAAAAGGATGAGAAAATGTTGTATCATATTGTTTTGGTGTAAACATGATTATGGGTAAATTAGGGTTTATAATAATCATTCATATGTTTCAAGAGAAAGTAATCAAAGACATGTTAATATTGATTATGGACTCTTAAAATCATGTTATAGATCACTAAAATAAAGTCTCCATGCGAAAGGAAATACACTTGTACACACTTGGTTAATGTGTGAAAAATGATTATTGACATAACTTAGTAGATAAGTTACTTAAGTAATGTTATGGTTTTAAAGTATGTATGGTTTTGTTAACAGGGGTGATTGGAACATGAGGACTATTATGGACAAGTTAATACTACTTAAGGATGATATATATATTTATGATATATGAGAAATGTGGGGTAAAATACAATGTAATAAGTAATAAAGAAAGATCAAAATGGAACTTATAAACAAACTCAAGCCAACTTGCTGCCCAAAATTCGAATTTGGACATATCCATTTTATATTTTTATAAGATAATACATTTCACGACGATTCCAAAAAAAGTAAGAAACTTGTTGAACGGATTAATAACGAAAAAGTTACGTTAAAAACGAGTTATACGTTAATAACGAAGTGTAAGTAATTTTTTATAAAACATTTTTTTTAAAAATATTAAACAGAAGGGTTGAATATGTTTAACAAATATACATATTTTTAGGATTCCAAAATGTATAGAATCGTAATTCTTCAATTAATACGAAAACGAGTTAATGAATTCGAGATGAGTTTAAGGACAATTAATACTTTTATATAACTATTTTTATAAATAGTTACTATTCATGGACAGAACAGTTATATTTTTTTGTAAACCTCAGAAATATATAGAAACTTTTCAAATACGAGAAACGTCCTCGATAAGACATCATTAAACAACGGAGTTAAAGAATAAATACGGACATTTACGGGTTTTACGACGACAAATACGAATTTTATAAAAATCATGTCTGTCATGAACAGTAAAAGTTACTGTTCATCAGGGGGAAAATTTTTTGTTTTTTAAATGGAAAATGTCCAAATACGAAATAACCCGTCATAATTACGAAAAAGATGGACATAAGAAACGTGAGAATGGGTTAAACGCGAAAGTTACGCCAGTTTACTAAAACGGTAATTTTAAAGTTTTAAACTTGTTAAGCAAATTTTTCCAAAACATTAGTTGGTGATTGAGCTATATAGAATATTATGTGGTTATCAAAGTACTATATTACTAGGGAGTTTCATATTGAGGCCTCTTCGGATGGCGTATCGACGAGTTGTTGGATTTACGATTTAAAGTGTCCTAACTCCTCGTACGTCATGTCATGACCTCTTTAATTATGATAGCCCGAACGATAGTACGATGTAACAACTATAGGATTATATTCAATGTTATTGATAAGTACTCGGTACTTATACGACCTATGATAATTTAGGTTGCATTCGATCTTTTACGTGACGCAATTTATCTGCGTATTTGGTATTATCAGAACTCAGGGTGAGTTATAGCCCACGTTTTACATGCTTTTTGTTTTTTATCAAGTTTTTGCGCCGTGAAAAAACATGCAATGTTTTACAACTGGACACAAGTGGTTAAGTTTTATATTATGATTACATGTTGCCTAAGTAGCGATAACCCAATCTGAGCCCATTATCATGAACGTTAAATCACGAGCCGTATGTTACTGATAGATCTTATTTATTTTTTTTGGTTTTGACAAGCTCGTTCGGGTGGATTAGCTATCACTGACAACTGAACGTATACCATGTCGAACTATAGGTTGTTGCGGTGTTTTAGAACATCACCACGGGCAATGGAGTCATTAATTTGGTACTTCACATACGTCAAAGCTTTCAGTGTCATGGCTTTGTGAACGTAATTACATTTTTATGATGTTCTGCATTTGTTGCATTATAGACACTTGGGAGATCTTGTGGTCCTATAATATATGATTTATCAAACCTATGAATTCACCAACATTATTGTTGACGTTTTAAAGCAATGTTTTTCAGGGGATCAATAAGCACGAGGTGCGATGGATACATTGGTGGTTTTGATTTGGATGTCATGCATTAAAGATTTTGTCACATTTCATTTTGTTATCTGTCATGGGCTGAAAATCTTTGTATTTTGATCAAGTGAACAAGTTAAGCTTCGGGCTTATGTAACAATTACTTTGTTAAATCCAATGTATCGTTTTCAAACGACTTTTTGGTCGTTCTATATATATCTTGTGTTATTGATCTGAGAAGTAACACGCCCCGGACCCATATTCCGCTGCGACCCAATTTGGGGGTGTTACAACACTTGTTTCCAAAAGTATTTACACTCTATTCCTTAATTATCTCAACTAAGTCAAATTTACCCTTTTTAGATATACACAATAATTACTTCCAAATTTCTAATGCTTATCTACAAAAAAAAATCTCTTTTTTTTTAATTTAAATACTTTATACCAAAATACCATTATTTCCAAAAATCCATATCTTAAGGTTTTTATTTTCAAATTCTTTTCATATACCATAGGTTATATTTCAAAATTAATATTTTGAAATGAAAAACTCAAATTTCAAAAATGCGGGTTTTACAAAGTGCATTCTGGTTGAGTAGGCACTTGCCTTCTTCCGCCGGTTCCTGAACCATGGCTGTTATCGCCGTCCCTGCTCCTGCTTGCATCGCGTTATGCTAGAGCAGCAGCAACGCCTTGATCAATTAAAGCTTGGAGTTGAGCATTAGTGACAGTTGTGGTAGGAGTGGTTGTGGTGGCGGGTGTTGTCCTCGTGGTTCTTCTTTTTGGTGGCATTTTCTTCAAAATCACAAGGAATATAATACACGTCAGATTTCACACAATCATAAACGTAACGTGACATATGCATAATAAATAAAATGAGATCACCATCCACAGTGAAATATACAACTGAAAGTGAAATCAAAATGACATAAATAAATCAACATCCATACACAACAACATCGATAATCATACATGATGGCCCTGATTATAACATGTTCAGTACAATGAGATACAAAAGTGAAAATATGGACCTAAGGCGGTGTTAGCTGGGGATCACCCATAATACTTAACACGCCATACAATGATAGCTAAAAAGATAAACAAAAGTCCTTACAGCTTATTAGCTGGGAGTAACCCATAAAACTTAATAGGCTATACAGGATAGCTACAAATGATACATGACTAACAGCTGCTGCCAGCCTCAGCTGGCCTATCCTGGGGCTCTGGGTCTCTAGCCTCTAGTGTCGCAATACGTCCAAGCGCTGTAGTCAACTGAGTCTAAAGTGATGTGGTCTGAGCAATCAACGTGGCAACCTGTGCCTCTAGTGTCCTAACATGTGCCTCTATGGATGCACTCCTCTCCTCAGAACCAGTCCATGCTATACGAGCATATACAGCCTCTATATCCAAAGCCAAAGCTGTGTGGCGGTGATATGGTCTATCTCTAAATAGTATGTTGACTCGGGCTCTCAAGTAAGCTCGGTCATCATATGCCTCCTCAAATCGTACCTGAAACTCCTCAGTCCTCTGCCTAACAGTAGTATCAAGCTCTGTCACTCTCTGGTCGACCCCCTCCAAGGTGGTCGGTGCTATCTCCATCATGGCCTCAACAATCTCATCCTAAGTGTCAACCTCTGGAGTAGGCCTTGGCTGTCTCGCGGCACCAGCTGCTGAACTCTCCCTGATCTCGCATCCTGGAGCAGGAGTAGTAAGACAAACTCTCTTCAGAGGCGGCATCTCAACCTCGGGAACATCAGTCCTGGGGGAAGTAGATGGAAGTGATAAGGGTGGTGATGCAGCTACAACTCTCATCCGAATCCTGGTGCCCTATAGCCTAATGGTGCCCCTGCATTTAAGTTAGGGCTAGTAGTGAGTGGTGATGGTAGGGGTAATGGTTGTAGATGCAACAAGGTGTGGGTGAGTGGTGTATGTACGGCAGCATACTCAAGGCCATAAAAAAAAAATGTGTGCCTCCATGATGCTGATGGTTTGGATAAGGTTTGACGTATTCAGGTGCCTACGAGAAGTGGTAGGCAAGGGGATCCTATTCTGAGGTGGTCTAGGTGTCGGTGCAGACTCATATGTCTCAATATGCCTATGATCCAAGCTGAGGGAACAGGGTCAACAACAGGTATAGCAGAAGAGTCGGCCGGAGCTGGGTGCTCCTCCTCCTCCTCGTCATCCTCCTCGTCCTCGAAAGGCTCCTCATCATCATCATCAGTATCATCATCACTGTCATCACCGGAGGGCTCATCATCTCCATCCCCTCCGTCGGCAGGGTAGTCAGCATGCTCCTCGGAGTCCTCCTCTGGATCCTCCCAGCATCAGACTCGGCACTTAGCCCAAGTGATAGGGACTGCGGAAGTGAGGCATCACGGGTTAGAGGCTGGTCCTCCCTTATGGGGTGCCTCATCCTCCGAAGGTACTAAGTACTCGGGGTACTCAGGCTCGGGAACATATGGTATCTCGATGGGTGATGGTGGGTGCTCAGGACCGGGCACATAGTCAGGAGATGATGGGTGCTCAGGTCCAGGCACATAGTCAGGGGATGGTGGGTCTACTGGCTGCATGGGAAGTCCATCGTATCCGTATACGATGACTCGTGGAGAACCTCCATCGGATATCTCCTCATCGGCTCCCCAAAAGACTCTCCCTGGTTCGGAGTCAGTGTACACAGAGGTATAGGTAACAGCGGATGATGCATAAGACATGACTGCAGAAAGATAAATAAACTTATATAAGTATATTATATAAGACGAGCCTAGTATATATGTAGTATAATATAAACATGTATACATATCATGAAAACATATAGCATAACCAACTAATGCAACTCAATAGTGTATGTGTCCTGTGAAAAACTTTTGTATGATGCAATATTTGAATTGGTTATTGTCCATGTAAAAAACATTTGACCTGGTTCTTATAACCTAGGCTCTTGATTGCCAATTCTGTATAAACACCCCAAAAATGGGTCCAGCGGAAGAATATGGGTTGGAGGAGTGTTACTTCATAGATCAAACAGCACGAGTATTGAGAACGACCTCTATATGAGTCTGTTTTTTAAAATTTGATACATTGTATTAAATAGACTTGTTTGTTTACAATAGCCGAGCTTAATAGTTCATCCATGAAAAGTAAAGATTTTAAGACATCACAAATATTTCCCAAAATGTTAATGCATCCAAATCTTATATAGTAATGACACCAAAAATGGTGGACCCACAAAGTGTCCTTGTTTCTCTTACTTATTGACTCTGAGAAAAACATGCTTTTAAACGCTCACATAAAGTTGTGGTATCACAGGTTTAGTTTTAGTAAAGGTATTAAAATAGGACTGCAAGATTTCCAATTTAAGACATGTAACTGACATAATATTATCTTAAAAGTAATACGAAGTGCACTAAGCTCATGACACCGAAGCTCGACATCTATGTATGCAATTTAATGCACAAAATGTGCCCGTGTAGATGTTCAAACCCGCAACATCCAAATTGTTCCGACATGTATACATTCGTTGTTTCAGTACATTCGAACTAGTTAGTCGGGGAGGTGGGGGGGGTAGGTGGTGAGTGTGGGGGGCGGGGGGGGGGGGTTGGGGGGGCGAGCGCTACTCACCGAACGGGGATATGTCAATCCCAACTAGATCTATTCATAACTTTCGCGCTCGCAAATGTAATTGACAGTTCATGATAGTGGGCAATAGTGGGTTTAGCTACTTAGGCCAACTCGTAAACTGGTTTAAGAGAGGTACTGCGTCCAAATGTAAAACGGGAGTTGCATGTTTCTCACCCAAAAGTTATTAAAACGATATTAATTGTGTAAAAGCGGGGCTATGAAACTCACCCGTAGTGAATGATTGATTATCTAAATCAAATAAGTGAATCGTCTCGGCAATCCGAATGCAACCTAATTAATTTTAGGCCGTATGAGTGTAATGTATTTTGTATAAATAAAATATCACATGTTATATAGTCACACCACCACCTATTAGTTTTTATTAAATCTTTAAAAGTTAAATTAATAATTAACTCGTACTTTGTTAATTAAAAAGTATATGTACTTGTACCCGTAAAGAAAATATTATATATATATTTTAATTACTTAATGCATCATTTGTAAAAATATATGGTTTAATGTTTTTATTGGTTACATAATGATATTAATTTAATTGTTTTATATAAAAAAAAATGTAATAAAAAATATAAATAGGTACGCTTTCGCGATTTTTGAAACCTCATATCTTTATCGTTTTAACTCCGATTTATATGTTTCTTATGTCTACGACTTCGTATTAAGAAAATTTATCAAAATATTATATTTATAAAAAGTAAACCCCTAATGAACAGTAATAATTACTGTTCACAACAGTGCTTAAAACTGTTTTTATGTAGTTCATTATATATATAACTTGTAAAATTCGTAACTTGTTCGTTATAATTCCGTTTTTCGAGTTCTTTATGTCCGTGTCTTCGTATTAAGTTAATTTATCAAAATATCATATTTATAAAATTTAAACCCCTGATGAACAGTAATAATTACTGTTCACAACAGTTTATAAAAACTGTTTTTATAGAATTAATTACACGTAACTTGTTTAAATCATAACTCGTTCATTATAATTCTGTTTTTCAAGTTCCTTACATGCTTACGATCGTCATGAAATGTATTATTTAAAAAACAATATATATAATTTTCCCAGGTACTGTTTGCTACAGTAACTTCGAATTGTTTTATAACTTTAACTTGTTTTTATGTATTAATAACTTATGTAAATTTTCACAAGTCCTCTCATTTGTAAAGTACACATCTTATATATATATTAAGCCCTATATATCATAATATGTCCTTATTGTCCAAGAACTTTGTCCAAATATTATTTAAGTCCATAAACTTTATATTAAGTAAATAATCAAAACTTAACAATTAATTAAATCAATATTCAACATTGTAAACTCTTATTTAAGCATGAATGAATATGGTAGACATCATTTTTATCCCATGAAAAATAATCTTGTGTATGTACATACATGTTTTTACTTTGTAAATTCCAAAAATAAAATCTAGGTGGTGATTAACACAATATAACAAGTATATAATTAAGTAAATGAATGAATGAATATTAAATACTTTAAATAGACCTTAAAGTAGATGAGTAGGATGAAGATCACAAGATATAAACCCTAACCAAGCTTCCAAAATCAAAACCCTAATCAAGAAAACCCTAGATATGTTTTCTTGATAAACCTTTGTTAAACCCGAATCCAAGCTTGTTAACACCTTGAGTAACCTTAGGTGACCTTGGAATGAACACTTGAATACTTGGAATGCCTTGGATGAAAAATTAAAATGAAACCCTAGCTCACCAAGAGCATGCCGTGGGTTTTGGTTGTGAATGAGGGAGATTTTTGCTTTGATTTGCTTGCATGAAGTGTAAGTGTATAATAATGGACCTAGGACTTGCTATTTAAAGAAAGGTGGTGTAAAGAAAACAACCTCAAGGACATGGTTTAAGGGAAATGGTTTTAGTACAAGGTGTAAGAGCTCTCCTCCTCCCTAGGAGGAGGCCACGGCTCAAAGGGATGCAAGGTACCAAGATGGGACAATTTCTAGTAACATGGGTCAATGGTACATCTTATGTAAGGTTTATGATATAAGGTGGAAGAGCTAGTGGGGATTAAGTGAATTATTTCTTGTGTATTCATGCTATATCCGGCCATAAGGCTTAATTAGTTGATGAAATGATTAAATTTTATGTATTGGGTATAAATGTGGGTATTTGTTTGAGTGTAGATGGGTAGGTGTCGGGTACGACCGAATGTAATTTATTACGAAACGTAAGCGTTTTACGTAACCAACAGAAATAAATTACATGAAGTTATAAATTTTACTTCTAAAAATCATATAATGCTTGCTTGATGTAAACTTTAATTTGTTTGATGTCCGTTTACATTGAACGTTGATTTTTAGTTTACGCGATTTATCTATAAGATAATAATTAAAAACGAACGCTTCCCAGACATCAATACGGCGTATTGATTGTCTGGACGTTATCAGTCTTTATTTTTATTGCAATATAAAAACATTATTGTTAGATTTTGAATACGGTGTATTCACGAACGTGATACGCCGTATCCACCATACTGAACCATAATTATTTTGTTTAGTTTAGTTTAAATTAACTGTAGGTACCAAGATAGGAATACACATGTTCTGCCTATATTTTTTACCGGACCTCGTGAAAGAAATATCGTTGAATATTAGTAGAGAATTTAAATATCTGGAGATGTTGAAGTGTTGGAGTCTTGAAACTTCAAGGCGGCTGTTCAACACAATCTTGCTCATAAACGCTATTTGGAGAATCTACAGAGCAAATATTAGGGGAGTTTCTCATTCTAATTCTTTATAATTCTTGTATTTTTAATGTTTTATATATACAACGAGGACGTTGTATAATTCAAGTGGGGGATGGAATTAGAATGTTTACTTGTCTTATTTTTCACATTAAAATGCTTAAATTATGTTCAAAATTAAAAAAAAATTCAAGCATACTTTTGTGAAAATACATAATACATAACCCTCACACAATAACCCTTGTTAGATATTGTAAGGATTTATCCTTTTCGTTTCCAAATGTTTACCCAAATTCTACAAAAATATGTGTGTGCCGATGATGTTGTAGACTTTAAAACTTGGCTTGGTATATTACTCGAGACCGCAATGATAAGTACTATGGATTTAGATGGAGTAACTTGTTTAAATTGGTAAATTTTAATATTACACCCAAATCGCCTTTACATGTTGCTTATTAACTAACTACACCGGTTAGTTAACCTCCCGTTTAAACCCTTTTCCACTCTCATCTTTAGAGTGATGATCCACTAGAACAACCCGTAAAGCCAATCCTTTAGGAATTTACACCAACTATTTGTTTCGTTACACCCTTACACCTTAACCTACCCTGTTAGATTAAGTTTAATTTACAGTTGCTAGTTGCTTAAAGTGTAAAGTCTGTATTTCCTGAGTCTTGTGTCATTTTATATCTTTGGTGTGGTTGGAAATTTACACATTGCCAATGGGAATGTATACTAGTAGTCAAAGCTCATGTGATTTTACTACATTCACAATTAATGGTGAATCCGAAGAACAAAGAAATTACCGAAGGAATTATCCAAAATTATTATGATCATGAAGATGGTGAAACTACACCGTGATTTGAAGTTTAGTTGGTAAAAAGAAATGAAAAAAAGAAAGTTTGAAGATAATCGTTTTGTGAAAGAGCATTACCAAAGGAATCACATGAAGGATCGATTATTTGTTGATACATCGACAAAAATCAACAATGTAGAGTATTGTACAAAGTGGAAGATATCACCACTTACCTTGTAGAGTATGTAAAGTTTTGGGATGATTGGGGAGTTGACCGTTATAGGAATGCCAACTTAGGTTGTTGTTTTTGATCTATGACCAAGACGTTGTAAATAGTTATGTCTTTGTCATAATAACGGTCGGGAAAATAAGTGTCTAGCAATTTGTACTTTAAGCCTTAATCTATTTGTTTCTTGATTTTTATTTAACAACAATATACTTCCCTCTCACCTAATGATTAACCTCTAGTTTTCCGTGAATGAGGATCCATACGAACATGCATGTCTATTCTGTCATTCCGACCATGTATGCATGTCTTGTACCTTGTTGGTTTACGATTTTTGGTGAAAGTTAGAAGGTTCCTACCCTATATCATTCTTCATCCTAACCGTTGGTTAAATTCAAATGGGGATGCGATCGAACACTCATTTCTATCCTGGCGTTTTGGGTGTGTATGTGTGCTTTAGCTGCCTTGTTGGAGTGGTACTTCTGGTGAAAGATTGTAGAATGATCAAACCGTATGCCTTTCCATACAAAAACCCATATTTACCTTTATAAACTTGTTACTCCTTGGCTTTAGTGGTGGAGATATGTATCATTACCAAGCTTATGATAGAATACTCGTCACGTCCGAGTAATTGAATGAATTAGTTACATGTTATCACATAGATTAGTTGAGTGATTTGAGTGTTTTCATCTTCCTATTTTGTAAGGTGTTTGGTTGTGTACTTGTAATAGATTGAATAAATGCTTTAACGTAAAATATCCTTTGGGATACATTTTTGTAAACTTCTAAAGACTACTTGAGGAAAAGTAGGATTCAAGTGGGGGGATATTTGATGACATCAAATAACGTCTATTTTATAGCATCATTTATCCCATATTATTAACCCATTTTTTATAGTTATTGCAAAGAATTGTTACTTAATCGTTTATATTTGAGAATTGCAGTAATTATGGAGTAATTGGTAAAACTTAGCAAAAGGCGCACATTCTGGAGCTTAAATGAAGATATTTTGAAGATTGCTATTATGAAGACCAAAATGCCATATCCATCAAGGAAGATACGACGTATTCGTGCCTGCACTCACCAAAGACCACAGAAGATTAAAAATCAATACGCCGTATCCAGAGGACTCAATATGCCATATTCAAGATATGGAATCAATATAATATTATGGAAGATATCAAACGTAGTCCCTACTCCAAGAAATCCTCAATACACCGTATCCAACCCATTAGATACGTCGTATTGAACCGACTTCCAGACATTATAAATAGAAAACTCAAAAATGAGTTTTAAGTGTGCTAAATCATATTCTCGATACCTAAACCATAAAAGTCGATTTTCAAAGGAGAAAAAGAGCAGAAGAGGTCGAGCAACGTATTCAATTCCATAGGAGACATCGTGTAATTCCATATACTTTAGTAATCGTTCAGTTTTTGGTATCATTCGTTAACTCGGTTAGTTTACCTTGGCTAAATTTTAACTCTTGTATTTATTATGACGATTGAAGCTAATACCTTCGGGTATTAGCCATTATTATGAAGATCTGAATGTTTGGTATTTGTTAATATTGATTTCTTGATTTATTGTTGTATGCTTGTTTATGTTTATCAATTTATACTTGTTTACGGGCTTTTGTATGCGACCTATCATTCAACTGGATCTAGCTAAGTGGACCAAGCAAATCTAGAGTGTGGGATAGCTCTCTATATAGTAATTTAGACACATAGAATAATAGTTACACAAATATTGTCCTTATAAATTTGTGTCTAGGATACGCTTCAGGCTTAACTAGCTAATTGGATATTGTCAATGGTTTATTAATCGTGTTGACTAGCAGGTGACCTGATAATTCAACAAATAACGTTCTAATTCCATTGGATAGTTGGACAAGTGGACTACTAGTGTATAGATTGCCATTAAGCGGTAAGTGGGTAAAGTCTCTATGAGCTAGGGTTTAACAAGATCACCATTGCTTTAATACCTAAGATATATTATAATCAGCAAATAAGGATGCTTTATGTGGATGCTTTAATTGTGATAGAATTAACATGTCTAGGTCTTAGGATGATGTAACACCTAAGTCTTAAAAATGATATGCCACCTCGTGAGAAGAAATCATTGCACTAAATAAACAAACCAACGTTTTAATCGGATTAATAATGGTTAATACAATTTTCTTATATAAGGTTTGACTGCTCTTTTATCTTTTGTTAATTAGCTTGCGTGGGTAACAGTTTCTTGAATTGATTATGGGCCCCCTGATCGATATGGGACCGCCACCAGCAGACACCTAATAGTTACACTTTGTCAAAAAATTTCGAAATTAAAAAACAAACACTCCTCTTTCCTGTTGGTGCGACGAACACGAACTAAAACAACCCAAAACTCAAAATCAACCACCTAAACATTAATTGAAGATCAAATCAACACTAATAATAATTCATAACACCACAAAGATCATCAATTGTAAGTCATTTCATCTATTTTCTTTTAATTTAAGTCTAGAGTTCATGATGAACACAAAAAATTAAAATTGGGGATTTTTCATTTTTCATTCAATTTTGTACAATTAGGACTACTAGGATATAATGTATAACTAATATGCTTCCCTTAGACATAGGATTTACATACATTAGTAAGTTTGTTGAAAAATTTATTTTGAACCAAAACCTCAATTCTGTTTTCAAATCACTCGCGTTAGGAACATAATAAAATTATTGTTATGCATTGTTAATACAACTTCAAAACATTTTTAAACACATGCATAATGATCTCATGAACAAAATTCGAGATACATAATTCATGTGTATTTTTTTGACACGTTTGGATGAGCAAAATCAAATTAAGGAGCGTTTGGGTTAACTTTTAGGATTTTATTTCTAGGTCGAGTTAATCGTTACTCTACATTTGTCACATTTAGGTACACACTAGAAACAATGTCCATACAATACTACAAGTAAATGATAATAAAATGTTACTTCAATACTTTCTTTTTAGGTGACAATGCCTCGAATCACCAGATCAGTTCACCAAAATACCCGTAACTACATTCCACTCATTTTAAATGAATTCAAACAACCACTACAAAACACCATTGCAATACTTGAAAAATGATACTTTCATGAGGGTAGGGTTGTAAGTCAAAACTTTGAAAACATGAGTCATATCCATGCTAAGTTTAGATTAATTGGTTTTGATTATTTGTTGAACATAAACGAACAAATTGTTTCTTGTTTTGTTCTCAAGTTTTATAGTCAACTTATGCTTGACTATAACTCCAAGGGTCATTTAATGGTCAACTTTTTCATACAAAGTAAGTCATTCTCTCCCACTCTCAAGAAATTCAGTCAAATCTTGAAAATCCCTTTCAAAGGTCAAGTGTCACACACCGACACATGGTCACTCGACTACTTGTCAATAAGTGCTCCAAGTAAAGGTCCTTACAAAACCACTCCTCCCTCTCCAAATGTCATCAAGTCTCTTATTCAAGTTTCTCAACAAGGTTAAGTCACTCGTACCAAAAATAAGAAAACCATTATCGTAGATAAAAACAAAATTTTAACCCGTGAAATTCAACCTCATATGAAACCATGGGTTGTTATCATTCGTGAAAACGCCATTTGTTTAGGAGGTCATCGAGATCATGTCTCCGCATGTCTTTGTCATAATATTTATTGCATTTGAAACCTCCACTCCATACAATCTAGCATTTTTCATTCTCAAACGAATGGAAAAGACTCAAAACAAGCATAAGGAACTCTTGCCTTATGGAATGCTTTTGACTAGATTGTTTAAACATGTTGTGTCCATCTTTCCTGAGCTAGAAATTGATCACTACCTCTCATACGATCGAGTCATGCATCCCTTTGCTCCTCATTATGAGTGAAAGACGCGATCAGATCATAGAAAGAAAATACCTAATGATTCAAATGCTAGCTCCTCTTCTACCACTCTAAATCATCCATCCTCATCTCATCCTTTGCATGACATTGTTAATGAAAATGATGAAGAATTCTTTCGTTCCAACTCTTCTTCTCCTTCTCAAAACGTCTTTTCCTTGTCCAATGTTATCTTTAGAGTTTGTCAAAACCCTCTTCATGAAAGTCAATACTTGAACACCTACCTATCTGAAAATATAAACCTTCAAAATCAATATCAAGATTATCACCGGAAAGGGTTAAGGTTAATTGGAAAAGCTCTCAAGGACATGATGAGTGGAGAACCGAAGTGAACATGTTTGGAAAACTATTAGAGATTCTTATTATTATCTTCATTATCTAATACATTATGCTTTATTTTTTTTGTCTACTCATTAAGACTAGGAATGCTAAATGACGATTATATGTGACTTGGATGATCTTTTCAATTTTATCATCCTATCAACCTTTTATGTGAACTAATTCTAGGAGATTATGACATGCGTATAAAATTACTATATGCAAAATGATTTGAATCTTAATTTAGGATCCTATATTCTTTCTTAAATTAGTTGATTCTTGAAATTAGAAGATGCTAAAATCACTAGACATAAGAAAGGGAAAAACTAGAAAATTTCGCCGTTTCTAGAAAACGGCCCCCATAAAGAACAGGCGGCCCCCAAATATATATGAGACCGCCCAACAATATGGGACCGCCAACACAAGGGAACAAAATTTTGTAGTTTACCTCTTTTTTGTATCTTTGACCTTCCTATACATAGTCTCATGCTGGCATTTCTCTGTTTAGCCAAACCACTTCTTGCACCCTTTATCACTCAAACAATGCTTTGCCATTCTCTATCCTTACTTCCATTATTTAACTCATCCATCCTTCTTTATTCACCATCACCAACTTCTTCTCATTATCATCTTCATTCTCACCATCAATGTCTTGCTCAAACCACCATCCAAACTTCTCCAGAAAACCAAGAATGTCGGTAAGACAAGTATGGAAGCGCAAGACATCCACTCCAAAATCATCATCTTCTTCTCAAAATGACTCTCCTCCATTTCCTCCAAGAGTTCACCTTCAATTTTATTCACCACCATCCTATAATCCACTAAGAGATCAAATGATTAACCAACTTCACAACATCTCCACAATTCTTAATTCACAAACTAACCTATCTAATGCCTACACTCATGCACCACCTTTACTACCACTACAACCAATTCATCCTCCCTCTTATGCTCAAGTTTAATTGCACTCTGGTTTTTGTCATTGTTGTAAGTATTCTAGACACTAATTCCACTCCTTGAGAAATGAAATCAACTTCATTCACTTTCTTCTCACCCGTCTCATACCTCAAACTCACGCTCTTCCAAACCATACTTCACCAACCTCACCTTTTTCCCTCTTTAGTTAATCATTCTCATATGATTAATCTACTTAAATAATCGACCATCCATCTTTTGATTATGGCATCTCTTATGAATAAAGAAGTAACTAGTTTAAACTTAATTTAATATTTATGTTATGCATGCTCATCTTTTCTTGTATTATCATAATGCCATCTATGATGATTGTATGAGCTTATTGGAATGATGAATGAAATCACTTTATGAATTAGTTGGAAATGTGATTAACTTTAAGATATTTGTCATAATATTGTCATTAGCTAGATATATTGTCTTGCACTTGTACCTCTAACTTTGTTTTGTAGCAAACAATTTTTATAAGATTGATCCCCGGTGCCCCAAACGAGGGGGAGCCTACATCAAGGAGGAGTCTTGATATCGTTGATTTCTTTCTTTCTACAACCATTCGACGATCATCCTTTTTGAATTCGACAAAAAAGGGGAGAAATGGAATAAAACTCATTAATAATTTGAAACCTTTAATTTTATACAAAATGAGTTTATATTTTGTCATCATCAAAAAGGGGGAGACTATTAATACAAATAATGTCTAAAAACGTTATTTATATTTTTTGATCTCTCAACGTTTTGATAATAACAAAATGTAAAAACGTTTACAATAAAAATAAACGTTTACAAATTTTTAATCGTAAAATTCCATTTCTAAGACTAATCACTTAAGGTATGCACAAACAAATCATTAAGCATGATTAGTGATCAAGAAAATATTTCTTTCTTAACCATTACATTTTCACAAAAGTATTTTTATAAAAATAAATATACAAAAATATTTATTAATAAAAGAAAATGCTTTATTTAAATAATAAAATTTAAATCTGGTTTTCCCCCTAAAATGGAAGCTTCCATACAAGATACAATCTTCCCCAAAAAAAGACAAAACAGGAGCGAAGTCTACTGGCAACCCCTGATAGGCACGGCGGCCCCCAGATATATCTGGGACAGCCAGGACCACCAGCAGATGACCGTTAGGATTCGTTGGCTATAAATACTGCACTATTGCTGGCAGAAAAACACACCTCTTTGCACGAATTTTTCAAATAACTTTCTCTCTATAAAAACCTTCTTTCTCTCACTAAATCTCTTGATCACTAACATTGTTTGATCTTGTTTCAAGTGATCCAATCTTTTCTCTCCTCTTATTCTTCTATCAAGTGTAAGAGAAGAACATTCGTATTCGCCAAGAAACGAATTATTATTTAGTAATCTCTCCTCTCTTCTTCTAAGTACCAAATCTATATTTTAATTATCTTGTGTAATTGTGTGATTTGGATTGTGTACAAATCCGATAGTGTAGATCATGTGATTGTGTAGTGTTTATGAAGTGGTAGATTAGTTGTAGCTAAGATTATAACTCAACATTTAGCTTAGTGTCAGAAAACAACGTAAGCGACGTGTAAACGGTTTTCTTCGCCTAAAGGAAGCTTGTTGACATAGTGAAATCTCGAGTAGGATACTCGGGGAGTGTAGTAGGGCTAAGAGGTGCTTCGTAGCTGAACCACTATAAAATCATGGCGTCTTGGTTTGATTTTTCTTTTCTCTATCTCTCTATATTATTGTGATTGTTAATTAGCATTACTTTAGATATTTATATTGTTGATTGGTTGAACATATAACTTGAATCTAAGTATTTTGAAAGCAAACTTTTAAAATATCAAACAAACCTGTAAACTATTCAACCCCCCTTCTAGTTTCCGCATTAAGATCAAAAGTAATTTTGAGGATATTATCATGTTAAAAATAAAAAGGAATTGATTATGGTGATGTGTGACTTAGAATACCCTTAATTATTATGAAAATTAGATTTGATTTTGGGGGTTTTAGTTATATGATCATGGTGATGATCATATGAGAAATTGAGATTAGTTGGGTGTATTCTTGGGTTATGTAAACCCTTGTTAATTGTATTTGAATTTATGTGATAATAGGTGCTTGTATTGGTTTTGAGTAGAAACCAAGGATTAATGATGATGATGATGTTCTTGGTGTACTTAGCTTGGAGCTAAGGTAAGTAACCATGTATTAACATGTTATATTATTTGAATGATCATGTGTTTATGTATAGTGATTGACAAGTGATTAAGACCTTAAGTGTTTAGTTCCAAGAGACTTGGAGGTGAAGATGGAACTAGGCTAGTTGAGTCCTAGTTAATGTGGTTCATTGGTTTAGTCATGAGACTAATCAAGGTATGTATGTGATTTATGATTATGAGGTCTTGATACATTAGTTCGATTATAATGCTTGTAACTAATGAGATTGTAAATAATTGGATAGTCTAGCCAAGATGTATATGTATTCATTGATCATGTCTTTTATCATAGCGTGTTATCGAGGGTTACTTACTAAGCGTAAGCTTACCCTTTTAGTTGTTGATGTTTTATGTAGGTGCTCATGATACAAGGTAAGGCCTTGGTGAAGGCAAAGGATTGGGCATGGGTTGGAAGGTATTGGTTATACGGTTATGCATAAGTAGAATTATCGAGCTCAATCAATGTTAAACCCCCAAAGTTGAAGTAATGTGTTTTATGATAGTCTTTTAAAGTGTCAATAGTGTATTTGTATTATCAGTTATGTAATGTTTTGGAATATGAAGTTATATGTAAAATGGGTCAAAACAGGGCATTTGGTAAATCCTGTAAACTATATGTTTTGGGTCAATTAGACCATACAGGTTTATGATAATGTTGGAATATGATGTTTTATGGAATTCTAGAAAGTTTCACCTATTGTCAAGTCCGAGAAGTTAGTTTTTCATAAATAAAGTCTAAAAATGAGTTTGGTATATTCCAAGGAGACTCCAGTTGCCTGACACGGCTTCCCAGCCGCCCGAATGGCCACCAGCAGGCCTCCAGCCGCCGGCTGGGCTGGGGCTGATGTTTTCCGAATTTTGTTTTTGATGTAACTTTTGAACGGTAAGGAGTTTGAGCGAGTTCCTTATATCGTTGGAAAGCTTATGAAGTCTAGTTTGTGATAATGAAACTTTCAAGGGTCTAATTTAAATGTATTTTAAAAAGTCTATTAAGGAATGACACAAGGTCATTCCTGGTCAAGCGTTTCCGCAATGTTTTTAATTCTTGGTCAAATTTTGACTCTGGAAAGGGGCGTTTCAGATCAAGCATAGCTTCCATGATTTTTTTCGGTTCAGTAGTACTCACAGTTAGTACGTACATACACACTTCAGCATTAGTGTGAAATTGATGTTTTGTCATTACTGGTTTTGAGGGATCACCAATCACTTGTTCAATTGGATGATTCTTAGTCTACTGATCAGTAGAGCGATGTGTTTGGTGAAACTCATGCATAATTGACGGATCCTGATATGTTGAAGATGATTAAGCTTCTTCGATTACAATAATTTTAAGTGGATTATGGAAAATATTTTTGTCAAGTTCTACAACGTCTTCTTAAACTAATTTATATGCATTTTCATTCAAGACTAGAGTGTTTGGTTTAGTAGCGACTAGTTCTACTAACGAGGATACTATTTGAGGAGCTTCATCTTCTTCAACGACAATTGACGATGATAAAGAAGTGTCTTTGTTATCAATAGTATTTTTGGAGAACTCGTCGCATAGTATTCTTCATACAAAGGACCAAACAGATTATCCAAGTCTATTTTTGACGGTACTGATTATGAATCTTTCGATAAATCTTGAAAATTCAAGTATGTGAAACCAGGTTCTGAATTCTTGCATTCAGACGCCATTGATGTGAGTTCATCAAACTTGACATGGATCGCTTCCATTATCTTTTTGGTTCAGAGGTTATAGATACGAAATCCTCGTGATGACTCAGAATAACCAATAAAGATACCAATGTCAGCCTTTGGTTTCATTTCCCCAAGATCATCATGATCATTTATTGGATAACACAGAGATCCAAACACATGAAAGTATTGAACATTGGGTTTTTCTTCCGCGAATCAACTCATAAGGAGTCTTGTTGTACTGAGAATGTACAATAGAGCCATTAATACTCGCTACCCTCATTAGACCACATAATGAAGTAATTCGAGTTTGGATTCTGTGCTTGGAACTAATTTTGGTGGAAGTAAGGCTTTCTTGCTTTTCCTTGCTCACAGAGGCTGAACATAGGTCATCTTTATTATACTTAAATTTTGAAATCCCATCAACTAGATCTTTTGACGTGAGTTGATTAATGGTGCCAAAATTTAAATGAGAAAGCCTTCGGTGCCATAACCAAGATTTTGTTGATGTAGCTCTAGACATTAAGCACACTAGAGAAGAAGCCGCCAACTAAGAAATAAAGATAGTGTAGAGATTTGAATCACGAGAACGGTAAGCAAATCATCACCCTCTAAATTTCGAATGTAGCACATGTTTGAACGAAAGGCTACTTCTAAATCTCTATCACAAAATTGTCCAACCGAAAATAGATTGTGACCAAGGCCTTCAACGTAGTATACATGACATATCATGAGATTGCCTTAAACATAATCTTCATATCCAATGATTGCAGCAAAATGATCATTCTCGAAGTGGATTGTTCCCATGAATTTCTTAATGAAATTTCTTAGCTATTGAAGATTACCAGTCATATGCTTCGAGCATCCGCTATCAACAATCCAAAGGACGAGCTGAATCACCTACATCACATGAAACAAATTTAGATGGAAGAGTGGACAGTTTGGCTACTTATTTCTGATTGGTAACCAGTGTTTTAGATTTAGATCGAACACGGGTATTACTCTTTGTTTCACTAGATTGTGATTGAGCAGTTTTGCTTTTGGGTGTCCAATTAAAATATTGTTGGGATTCAAACCATTTATGCTACTTTCTACTTGTTTCAATTTTGTTTTTCATATAATTGCACTAGAGACCTTATTTGTTGCTGTTGGGGTTTTAGCAACACTTAATCTAGATTTCGTAACTACAGAAGTAGCTCCGAAATTCTTAGATTTTGTTGCTATGGGGGTAGTGAATAAGGCTCTCTTTACCTTAAAATCTCTAGACAAAGCATAATAAGCAATACATTTTTCATGAGAAAGCAAAAACACATCTTTACCACAAGAAACACAAACAATATTCAAACCATCATTAATAGCATTTACAGTCTTGGTAGTTAATACACTTGTGTTTGGTTGACATATAGTTGAATTCATTGTTTCATGCTTATTAGAATCTATACTAACACTACTTGACATCTTACGAACATGTGCAGATGGTCTCTTATCATTAGTGTTCTTCAAGACTCTATCCTTCGATTTAGTGTCCTTAGACTTTGGTCTTCTAACACCATTAGAACTTTGTACACCTGTGTAATTAGAAACATTCATGTTAGTTTTAGAATCCAGCGTCTGTGTCTCTATTTTTGTGATTCTATACATTCCTCTTGCGATTACATTTGCACTCTATTTTTGACTTTGCTCGTTTTTTGGTATAGAATGTGAAGTGACTGGTTTTGACCTATCTGCATTGACCTTCGTATTTGACACTTTCTTAGCCTTAACTGCTTTGTTTTTAGGCAATGGTGTTACACAGAGAAGTGTGCCTGAAGTCTTAGATTTGGCAAAACTTAGTGTTCACATTCTTTCTCTTTTCAATGGTTTTAATCTTATTCTTGAGTTCAGATATTGTTATCAAAAGATCTTGATTTTGAGACCGCACATCAGCATAAGCATGTGTCTTTTAATTAACATGTTCAATTAACCCATCAACCTCTTTTTTATGTTGATTCCGTGTTTCTTTTATAGAATTAAAAAGATTTTGAAATTCAAGTTTAATATTTTCTCTTTCTTGAACAACAGACTCAACTTGAGTTTTTAGCAACACATTCTCATCATTCAATGTTGACAATCTTGACTTCCAAGAGACGTCGCAAGCCATTTTCTCTTTTTAATATTGTAGTTTGAGTTCAAAGTCAATGCTTTGAGCTTGTGATCACTTAAAATCATTTTTAAGAATTTTGATGCTTTTGAATAAATTGGCTTGATATCTTTAGAGTCACTTGAACTTTTCTCAAGTTCATTTCTTAACATCTCATTTTTCTGTTTTTAAACAGCAATCAACACACAATCTCAAATTTCACTTGTCAAGGGTACTTCCAAAAGTCGATCGATCTCATTTTGAAAAATATTTTCTTTTGGAGATTTTTATTTAACATTTTGTTCCATTTATTCAAAAATATTTAACATTTCTTGTACTTCTTCAATGATTTCTTGTTGAAGTTCTTTCAAATTTGTTGACAAAGAGTCAGACATCAGAATTACATCAGTTTTATAAAACTCTCTCAAAGAATTTTGACGGTCAGACATCCATCTCCTTTTTCTATCTTCTAAAAGAGTGACATCAATTCGTTTTTGTAAATCGTTAATTGCTAAACCCATTTTTTCAAACATTTTTAACAATTTACTCTTTTTTGGCATTTTTGGAATTGGTAAGTCCGATGTAACTTCTTTTGACTCAGAACTATCATTGGAAGTAGAAGGAAACGAGAAATATGTTTGTTCAACAGAAGGTTCTTGTTGAGGAACAAATGTTTCATAAAGAGCATTTAATTTTCCATAGTTAAGTTGAACCATTTTGTTTTTTATTTTCAATCGACTTTCTTTCGCATCCTCTAAAGTTTCCTCTGAAGCAGGTGAATCAGTTTTTAAATTAGCACTATGAAGCATTTCACCATGATACATTTTTAATTGTGCTACAATGGCTTTCTTGAGACGTTCAGGATTTTTATAACCCAACCCAGCTTTGAGAAAAGGATCATAAACTTTATTTGGTTAAACCTGAGCTTTTGATATCTCTTGTTGATAATAAAGCACAAAACGAATAACAAATTCGAACAAACGGAAGCGAAAACTTTACTCAAATATCAACAATTTGAAAACCAAATTCAAAGAATACCAAATTCTATTCAAACGACTTCGGTAACAAAGCTATATTTTAAAAAGGGACAACAGAAAAAAATTAATTGTTATCGCCAATAGTTGGCAACAATGACCAAAAAACATACCAAATCCTACGACCTTAAATAGGGAACATACCATAAACTGTAATTATGCCAAACTTAATTTACGAAACAAAGTTTAAAGTCACTTTTCTAACAACCACGCACCATGTTTTCTCACTATCATATATGTTGTGTTTATGTCTTAGTCCTTGGTGAGTTTGTCATTGATTTACGTTTTGTAGTCTTTAATAATTCCTCTATTTTTTTATGTGAAGACTCTCTAGCTATTTCCGGAGATACTAGTCATGTTCAAACTAGACTTGAGAATTTTAATTTTCTCTAAGTGTGTTATTGATTGGCAAATGAGGGACGAGAACAGATGTTTTTTTTAACTTAAACTCAAAAGGGGACATGTTATTATTAGATGTAATTTAGGCTAGTCGGCTCAAGTCCATCTGTGGATTTCCGATCCGTTTAGGTTTCCTTTATTTGTCATGTAATCACTATATATTGTGGTCATATACTCATATTAGATGTTATATTAGGCTATTCAGCCCAAGCCCTTCTGTGGGCTTAGAGTCCATCATGGTTTTTTCATGTGTTAAATTAATTTTTCATTCACTATGTCACTAAACACGTGACAGTCAAACTATCTTTTTACTACTACCACAACTAATTACAATAAATAAAAAGTATAAATAAAAATGTATGATCACGGGTTGGAATCGGGACCTCTAGTGTTAGGCTACTCGTTATAGTGACGATTCATTTTTTCTTGCCGTATTAGCTTTTTTCTCTCCGGCGACCGACAAACGACTTTTTATCATTATAAGACGACGACCTTCATTTTTTATTTCTTTTTCAATTTAATTTTTTTTCCATAAAATTTTAAAAAAC
Source organism: Tanacetum coccineum (assembly GCA_026074375.1). Classification (NCBI taxonomy): domain Eukaryota; kingdom Viridiplantae; phylum Streptophyta; class Magnoliopsida; order Asterales; family Asteraceae; genus Tanacetum; species Tanacetum coccineum. The sequence continues at coordinate 1,577 of BQNB010025560.1, read as the reverse complement.
CTAAAAAAAAAGTTAAAAAAAACATTTGATCATGATAAATGTAAAATATCAAAAATATTTTTTTTAAAAAGTTAAAACAAAATTTTCACAATAAGAGAAAAACAATATATGTCTGGCAAAGTTATCTTCTTGAAATGAAAGATCATACATAAAAAAACTCTTTGTAAATAAATTTCAAAAAAACTAAAAATACAATTATACAAAATCAAAAATACGCGTTGTGAGAGAGGAGAGAGTATCGAAAAACATATAAAAATTTGAAAAATAAAAACATTCAAAAACAAATTTTTTTTAACTTAAAGATACAAACAAATATCTTCTCTGTTTCTATCAGTTTCATAATATTGTATTTCTCAAAAGTGGTTCTTTAAATGCAAAATCAATGTATCATGAACTGAGGGGGGGGGGGGGTAAATCATTCATAAAATAATCTTTCACTGCTAAAATATGTGGTTTGTTATTAAAATCCAATCACAAAATGAGGATTTCCTGAAAAGCATCTTTCAAGAATCATCAATTTTGAAAAATTCAAGTATGCAAAATAGCAAAAAGTAACAATCTCTTGAATAAGTTCTTTAATTAGACATTTATTCGAAGGGAAGTTATGAAATTCTTGATTTTTAAAATCTTTTCAAGAATGTTAAAAACAGCAAAATTAACTATCTCTTGATAAGTTTTTTAATTAGATATCTTATTGAGGGGGGGTTATAAATTTTTAAAGTCACTTCATCATCAGAGAATAAAAATGTGAACAAAATTTTATCAAAAGGAAAGAAATTTAAATAGATATTTGTTCAAGGAGGAGTTATAAATCTTTAAGAAAATAATGGGAACTTAACTACAAAATAATTCAAAAAAGGTTTGTTGTGAAAAATAGGTCTAACTCCAAGGGGGAGTATGAAATTTTTTTAGGTATTAAAAGCTTACGAAAGTAACTATAAGGACTGAAAGTGCAAAATGCAAAATATAGTTTCGTATGGATTTTATTGTTTACGAAAGAATGTAGGATCCCTTTGCTTAATGGATCTTAACCTTTAGCTTGTAAAGGGTTTGTTGCCTTAGATAAATCTAAAGTAACAATGATGAAACAATGGTTAACCACTATTGATTACGCGGAATTTAATCAACAATGTAAAGAAGAATATAATCAAAACACTTTTATATTGAACTTTGAATCTGCCCAAGTTACAGATTACAAACTATGATTTGCTATATGATCTCTTATAGAACTATATCTACTAAATATGCCTAGGGGTCCTTTTATAGACTAAGGAAACCCTAATGGGCTTTACAAAACGCGTATAAAGATAATGCATATATTTTCCTAAGATATCTCATGCATATCTTTAACTCTAACTAATTTCAGCGTAAGCAGACTTAACTATTACATAAACAATATTAACTATTTAATACTGCCAGTACTAACTATTACACTAGCAGAATTAACTACAATGCTAACAGAATTAAGTTTGTTATACAAAATTCCTAACAATCGTCCCCTAAACTTGAACTTTACTTGTTAACTTCAAGTTTCTTCAGTTGTCTTTAGTTTGGGCTTTTGAGAATTGTATCCAAGC
>BQNB010025559.1:4576-57264 GCA_026074375.1 Tanacetum coccineum | reverse complement strand
CATATATATATATATATATATATATATATATATATATGTGTGTGTGTGTGTGTGTGTGTGTGTGTGTGTGTGTGTGTGTATCTAATTTGAATATTTTTTGAGGTTGACGTTTATATATTGTTAATGATTTTTATTGATAATATGTCTAGTCGATTACTTCATTGGTTGTTTATGTCTAAAATGTAAATTAGATGACATATATTTTCGTTCTTAAATCTGTCATTGCTCAATATTATTTGTTTAGCCACCTTTAAAGAAAAGTAATGGTATAGCCACATTCATTCCTTTTTAGAAACAAAACGTATGACTTAATTATAACGACACACAATTTATAGAATAATATTCAAAAGTGTACATAAAAAGACAAATATATGAAGCAGCATTCCAACAACCGTTGGTCAAAGTGAATATTGTGATTCTGGACTCAAATTTCTTCTATATTCATAATCATGAGCATGCCATTTTTTTAATATAGAAATAGCACATAATTGAACAAATTCCAACCCAATGAAAACAAAACTCTAAAGTTTTTAATTAACGTTTTAACCCAATCTTTAATTAACTTTTTTTTAAGTATAAGATCGAGAGTTTGATTTTCACTCCTTACAAAAAGATAGGAGGTTATATGAAAGCTATGTCTGTACTTTTGGATAAAAATAAGACTATCTGCATTTCAACCTCTTTGTAACTCATAAAAAACGAGATTGACTACTATTGATTATTTTATCTCCATTAATTATAATATTATGAACCCAAAAGCTACTTATAAAATTTTATACTTGTATAAAAAACCATGTATGTATTAGTTTACTCCGTATTAAAAACCTCGAAGGACTCGTGACGCAAATCGATAACACTAAAATCTTAGATCAAGAAAAATTATAAGTTAATGATAAACAGAAACTTAAATTATTCTTTTTAAACAGATGAAGTTGATACGGGGTATGCTAAAAGTAACGGATAATATTAAATTTTGCTTTGTAACTTGTTAAAGTAAAGATTCACCCTTCGTCAGAACGTCCGATTCCGATAGAGCTGACGTCTCTCAGGTTCTTGAAATGTAGGAAACAGACACGTTAGCCTCGCCTTGGGGAAGTCCCAAGACCAAGCTCCGGCGCAAGGATAAGTAAAGGGATATTCCGATAGAAACTTATGAGTAAAAATATGATTCGAAGTCTGGCCTTTTATGTGTGCGAGTGAAAGGTATTTATACACGAGGAGGGGAACAATGTCGAAGCACTGTTCTCCTCCTGTTCATGTACTATGGGGCATGGATCCCTGGGCTATACCTAGTATTCTTGTCAGGTATTAGGTGTACCTTGAATTCAGGATCCCGTGAAACCCAGGATTAAGAAGTGCGTTGGCTGTTCCGGAAATTCCTTCGGATTGTTGGCGGAAGTCCCTCCGGAGACACCCTCCGGTGCATGTTTCGGATACCTCCGTCGTTATGTCCCCCCAGTATCATGTGATCAGTTGTTCAGGTGATTGTATGATACTTAAAGTATTCCGGAGCTTCACATGTCGGTTTAGCAGCTTTGCCACATGTCCTTTTGATTCATGGCGACGCCACGTGTCTTTTTTGTGCGGTCGAGATGCTTCCACGTCAGCCCTAGTCACATCACGACTCTTTAGTTACCTCTTTACTTGCCTATATATAACTCGGTCGCCTTTTTACAGTTTCACGTTTTTTACTGAAATTTTCTCTCTCTAGGCTTTCCTTTCGGACTCTTCTTCCTTCAGGCGCGTTTCGTCCTTTTGTCGTTTATTCTTTTTTTGCCTTCCCTTCTTCCTGCACCACATGTATTCTGGATCTTAAAGTGTCGGCGATGTTGTCATTCTGAAGTTTGACATGCACGCCAATCCATCTGTCTTGTCTTCCGACGAGGTTAACAGCCTTGTTGCTGAGTACGCTATTCCTTCATACCTTCATCCTTGCGTTCCTCCCTCCGGCCTGACTATGAACAGGCTTCCGGCTGATAAGATAGGTATATATGACCAGTATTTAGAGTTGTCGGGTGTTAGGGTTCCTTTTTTAACCTTTCTCCTCGGCGTTATTAAACATTTTCGTGTACATATTTCCTAGTTAGTTCCGTTAGGTTTGAATCGAGTGACCATGTTTGAGATATACTGTCGTAGCTTAGAAATAAATCCCTCCGTCAACCTATTCCGTGCTTTTTACAAACTTAACAAACAGGGGCATTGGTTCTCCTTTGAGCGTCGTTCGGGGAAGGGAGGCCACGGAAGATTTTTAACGAGTTTTGCACGAGCCTAAAGCACTAGAAGGACCGGTTTTTCCTCATAGACCGTCATGCTATTTCGGATGCCATGCCTTGGAGGCATCAGGATTCTAGCATAGCGGATCCTTCTCCCACCGGCGTTCGCGCCGAGTACATTCATCGGTTATGTGAAAATGTAATCAACCTCCGTCCTGTTCATTCGGCGATGTTGTACGTTGTTGGTCTTACAACCATATGGAAGCATGTGGGGCACCATCCGGTTTTTAAAGATGGTGAAGGGAACGGTAATGTTATCGTGCTTCTATTATTTGTGTATGTTGCTCGACTATAGTGCTTTGTTTAACTGGCTTTGGTTTTTTTTGCAGTTGCTATGCATGTCTCCATTCTTAAATTTCGATGGTCGGGGAGGTCGGTTGGGAAGGGAACAACTCTTGCGGCTAACGAGGTTATTCCGCAACATACTACTCCTCCTTTGCCTTCCGGCTCTCAGATCCCTGAAAAGTCGGATCATCAAAGGGTTGTTGAAGTTGAGAATGAAAGGGTTCTTGCGGCAAAGAGGAAAGCTCAAATCGCTAAGGACAAAGCAGTTGGAAAGAAAGCTGCTGAGGGGGTTTCTCATAGAACGAAGAAAAGGAAGACAACACCTTTGTCCTTTGCTTTGTCGGATTCCGAAGCCGATGACTCCAACCGTAGTGGCTCCGGTACTCATCATTCGGCTTCTCCCCTTAATACTATCATTCCTAATGAAGATGGACTCACCACTAGCCTGATTTCAGAGCCCGTTAATTAAACGGAGGAGGGTATGGACCAACCCCTCGACAATGTCGAAGATACTACCGAAGTTAACTCCCCTCAATTCGAGCATTCCCCCTAATATCAACAGTCTGACCACTCCGGTGAGGATACGCAGACCGTGAGGAGTGGTCCGAAGCGCACACACGCTTCTGTCTCCGCCGATAAGTATCCTATTATTTCTCCTTTATCGTCTCTTTTCTTCTCGAGGTCATCTTACCCCCTCTTTTTTGTTAGGTCACAGAGTTAGCTCTACTTCTCTGGTTGTTCTCAGAGGCTACCTTCCCTGCCCGCCATCCTGGTGGCGACGGTGCTGGTTCGTTTCTTCTCTTGCTAACTTAACATTGCGTTTGTTTGATTCACAGACGCGGGTCTTAAACTTCGGCCTTTTTGTTGCAGGTAGCTCCATTCGGAGGGATGCGGGTACTCCTGAACTCTTTGTCCCGACCTGAAATTTGACCACTTATTTGATTCTTAACGATGTAGAGTCTTGCCAGGACATGATGGTAAATTTAGTTCCCCCTGTCGTCCGAAGCCAACAGAGCCGATTGAGTGACTATCAGGCTCTCCAACGTTCGTGGTTCGAACTTGGTCGGTGGGCTTTGGCCCAAATTAACATTCTGCAGCGGTACGAGGCCATGAACGAAGATTACAGAGAACTGTTTAAGTCCCACCGGTCTTGTCGAGCCGTTTCCGACAGGCTAACTGAAACACAGAACTAGCTGTTAGATACTGTTCGGAGTCAGAACCAGTTATCTGAGGATCACAAGGCATTTCAGCAGGTGCATTTGGGCTGTGTCGAAAAGGAGGCGGACCTTGTTGAAAAGCTTGCTGCAATGGAGAAGGAAAGGGATGACCTCCTAGATAGGGACCGAGAGAGAGAGGAGCGTATTCAGCGGTTAGAGGCGGATCTTGCCTCCAAAACGTCCTCCTTGGCCGAGGCAGAAGGTGTCATCGGCACATTAAGGGGTGATCTGGAGCGTTTGACCGTGGATCTAAGCCAGGCAGAGATTGTGAGGCATAATTACGTTCGCCAGCTGCTTCCTGCCGTGGTCCAAAGGCTCCTATCCAGCGGTGAGTACAAGAAGAGTTTGACTGATGTTTTTAACCTGGCTATTGCCGCTGGATGGTCGAAGGGTGTGAAGGCCACTTGTTCTGAGGAGGAAGCTCAGGCCTTCTTGGCCACCGCCGTTGACTATGACCCGGCATGTAAAGAGACCTTTATGACTGAGTTTGATTCCCTTTTCGACAAGAGTTACCCATATGTGGAGAAGTTGGCTGAGTCCTTCCGACTTCCCTTGGGGGATCTGCAGAATATGTGGCCGGAAGGCACCGGTCCTACCCTGAGCGGCAACGCCGTGGGTGCTTCGACTACTGCTGATGCTTCGTATATTGCGGATGCTTCGGATGTTGCGGAAGCACAATAATCTATCGGGGCTTTTTCCTGTCTTTTGTGGTTTGTAAAGTAAATATTGATTAAAGCCAGTTCTGCGAAGTCCGTGGCTTGTACGGAAGCGCATCACAAACTTGTATCATTTGTAACTTGTTTTGATCAATATCAATGGATTTGGTGGCTTTACCGTTTATGTAAATATGCACTTCCAATTTGCTTCCTTATTTATGTAAATGTGTTCGTTTTTTACTTTGGGTTATATACGTTATTTGGCCCTTGGGATCCTCCAGGACGTCTTGCGCTCCGGGCAATGGGTGTCACTTGGCCATTGGCTCTTGGACTCATCCGGAACGTCTTGCGTTCCGGGTAATGGGCGTCACTTGGCCAGTGGCTCTTGGACTCATCCGGAACGTCTTGCGCTCCGGGTAAGGGGCGTCACTTGGCCATTGGCTCTTGGACTCATCCGGAATGTGAGACATTCGTCGGGATAAAAGTAGTGTAGACATTGGTTACTTGAGTCGGTCGGGGTAGCTAATCCCTTCCGGAACCATAAATTTGTTATATCTACTTTTTCGTGTTTTTTAAGGAAAATTGTTCCTCTCCCTGATTTGGGGGGAATCTTCATTATAAAACAAAAGACATCGTTACATTGATCCTTCGTTAAACACCGGGACTTTAAAACCTTTATTACATTGACCCTATACGTAACACTTCCTAAGGTTGACGGCGTGCCAAGTCCTGGGCACTTCTTTTCCTTCCATTGTTTGCAGTTTATAAGAGCCGTTCTGGTATGCCTCCGTCACCCTATAGGGTCCTTCCCACTTCGGACCCAACTTGCCTTGGTCTTCCACTCTGCTTGCTTCATTCCTCCGGAACACATACTCGTCTGGCTTAAATGACATTGGTCTCACCTTTTGGTTATAATACTGCTCCATTTTAGTCTTATATTTGGCCTCTCTTATTGCCGCTGCTTCCCTTCTTTCCTGAAGGAGATCCATATTCAGACGCAGCTCGTTCTCGTTCTCGTCCTCTCTGATCATCATGGTTCTGTGAGTAGGCATCCCTATTTCCGCTGGTATTACGGCTTCACTCCCGTATGTGAGGCTGAAGGGCGTTTCGCCGTTGCTTTGCTTCAGGGAGGTACGATGAGCCCAAAGTACGTTAGGTAGCTCGTCGACCCATCCCGCTCTCTCCCTTCCTAGCCTTGCCTTAATGCCTTCCATCAAACTCTTATTAGCCCTTTCCACTAAATCGTTGGCCTGCGGATGAGCCATTGCCGTGTTCATCTATTTAATGTTCTGGGATTCACACCAACCTTTGAATGGATCATTAATGAACTGGGTTCCGTTATCCGTGACTATCACTCGTGGAAGCCCAAAACGACACATGATGTTATCCCACACGAACTTCTTTACGTCCTTCCCAGTGATTTTGGCCAACGGCTTTGCTTCATTTCATTTCGTAAAGTAGTCGATGGCTACAATAACGAATTTAAGTTTTCCGGAGGCCTGAGGCAGGGGCCCCAGAATGTCCATTCCCCATTGGTAAAATGGCCAACGGCTTTGCTTCGATCCATTTCGAACCGAGGAAGTTATATTTAGGTTTGAATATACAATTTCAACTATGATTAAATGTGGGCCTTTATAACTTTACTATCATATAATAAAGAGTTAATTTCATAAATGATTCATGTGGTTGACACATAATTATATCTTTAATTCTAAAACGTATTTAATTAGACCAGTAGTTTATGTGATTGTCCAAATTGGGTTGACCGGTCTTTTGACCTAATTACCATTCAATTGCTCCTTTACGTCAGAGGCATTTTGGTCCATTCGGCTACAATATCACTCATGGACCATTAGTGAAACTATTATTTTTTTCTTCCATTTTCTTTCCCGCTAACCACAAAACGATAGTTCATTTTTTATTATTCCCTTCTTTTTGTCCCTTAACACTAGCGATCTACACTAAGATAATGAATTCACCCTCAAATTATGAATGAAAACAATTACTTGATATTGATGATTTCGATCTCTGACTAACCCTCGTCCTCGGTCCCAGCAACAGCCACGTACGTGAGACAACCACCACCGCCCAAACCCTAGTTTCATCGCAAAACCCTGATGTTGATAATTTAGAGGAAAAGTCGGTTAGGATAATATCCGATCCTGCGGGTATTGTTCAAGCAGCCAAGCTCCGTAAACAAGCGGATATTGAGGAAAGTGGGGATGAGTCTGTATTGTAGACACAAGAATATATCAAGAAAGTTGTTGAGGATGTGGACGAGGATGAGGATTTTAACGGTGGGTTATGGGTTAGCGCGGTTGAGTTTGTTAATGCTAATGGGTGGATTGTGAATGGATGTTGGGAAATATGAAGAACTATCTCAAGAATGGAAAACTTGAGCAAGTTGTTGCAATAATCAAGTCTCGTACTCTGAATGCTCTTGGCGATCTCACAATGACTCTCAAAGATCTCTCAGGTACAATTCATTAGAAAGACCTTAATGAGGGGGGCTATTGAAGGGACATTACTTTAGGAGCTACTTTGATACTTCAAAACGTGTTAGTTTTTTCTCCTAAACCATCATTCCATTACCTTAACATTACAATGAGAAACTTGGTTAAGGTTTTTCCCAAGGAAACCGTTCCTAGAAATGGTAGTAGTGTAGGTGGCAGTGGAATGCTAGATAAAGAAGAAATAATCAAAATGTTAGAAGAAGAAGAAATGGTTGAATTGGAGTTGCAGGTTGGTAAAAATGTTACTGATCAAGAGGAACATCAACTAAGATTAGATGAAGAAGCATTAATCCTCGCATTAGAAGAAGAAAGGGAAGCAACGGCTGAACAATAGTGGCAGTAAAAATGTAGGCAAGAACAAGAGTTGGAGGAGGAACATAAGAGACAACTATAATTATATGTGTAACTTAACTCTTAAATGAGCCAAATTATATGTTGTATTGTATCTTTGAATGATATTATCATTTTATGTCCTATTAATGTTTAGTTTATGTGGTTGAAATCATAAAGTCAAACTACATTTTAGTATTAGGCCTCCCTGGCAAACTGTATTGGGCAAAAGTCAACATGCATTGGAGTCAAAATCTGTATTAGGCCTCATAACATTTTGATATACAATTGCATTTTGATTGTCCAAACTGCCATATCTAAACACACTTTAAGTGATACTCCAAGTTACAGGAGTGTTTGGGATATGATAGTTACAAGGATATGGACAGTTTGACTTTTAAAGTCAAACTACATTTGAGTCATAACATTTTGATATACAATTGCATTTTGACTATCCAAACTTCTGTTGATCCTAACTAGATCTTGCAAACCTTGTTAAAGGGTTAGTTGTATTGAATAGATTCAAGACAACTATGCTAGAAACTTTGTTGATACTAAAGAGTATGCAAAATCTACTCTTTAATACTTAGAAGAATATCTATGTAATAGAAAACTGTAATGCAGTAGAATGAATGAACACTGAATATAACCAAAAAACTTCAATATTATTATGATGAATAATACGAGTACTCTGTCTAGTACTAGGGGGTTTACAACCTTGAAGCTATGAATGTGTCTATCGTGATCTGTTTACAACCATAACCTATGATCTCCTTTTATACACCAAGGAGTCCTTTATAAGATAACTACAAATCTTCTAAATTTCTATAAGATATCAACATATCTTCTAATTATATAGGATATACATTGAATCAGTCCATACATATCACAAAACTTTTATCCCTTTACAGTATGTAAGCTTCATGCAGCCAAACAAAATCCTCCACCAGTATTAAGTTATCTGGCAGTACTAACTGTCTCTGGCATAACTAACTTGATTAGTATGTTAGTTTATATCTTGAGGAGTATTAAGTATGCATTGACAGGAAGTAATGTGGTAACATTTGAATTCCCCAACAATCAACCCCTAAATAGTGATAACCTCCAATTATCAAGTTTCTTGAATTAAACCTTTCTAAGAGGATTCTTCTAAACATTCTTCTACTTATGAAGTTGTGATCTTATAAATCTGAGAAGTTTATATGCCATTTCACTTTCATGATCAACCTCTAGTCTTCCACTTAACATTCTTGAAAGCATTTTTTGAGTAAGAGGATATTTCTTCATTATCATCATGTGAATAGCAACTCCAGTACTCATCAGTAATATATGAATTCTACATGAGTCAAATAATCTCCAGCTTATCAAGTTGTAATCCTGTTGATTCCTTCATATTTCATCTTCTTCATTAGGCTCAAATAAGATCTTCAGATCTCCTCAAAGTAACAAGTCATATCCTCCTGGACTTGTTGTATCATACCTTGCTTGTACCAGTCTGTATAGATCCATCACATCTTTCCTATTAAAGTCATCAAGCATTTCACTGAATACTTTGTATTTTTTCGAACTTCCATCTGCTCTGATGATTTGATAATACATCATATTTCTGTCAGAACATGTGTCTTCCAGTCAACTATTGGGTATTTAGTAGCCAAAGACTCAACATCAATAGCAATATCATCTCTTGGAACTACATCTATACTATCTCTAAGCTCTTCCTTATCAGCATCATCCTCTAGTTTCTATTTCTTAGCATTGTCTTCATCAGAATCTTCTCTTGATCTCTTTTTACTAGACTTTTGTTGAAAATCAAATCCAGGTCTCTTCATCACTTCCTTTTCAATCTCAGAATCCTTAGGTACAAAAGCATTATTTTGATCTCATACTCTTTTAAATATAGGTCTAATATCTTTATAACTCATTCCCTTGAAATGACTCTGCTTGTATCCTTCCTGATTTTTCAAATACATGCACATGTTCTTCCTTACTTTAGCTACAGAGAAAGATCTATTTTGAAGTGCATGATATCTTAGCACATCAGGATCACTCCAATCAATATCATGGGCTTGATCAGCTTTAGCTACAACTTCTTGTTCTTGTCTTGATCTATCAAATTCTTCTTGTAGTTGTTTAGCTAATTCTGCATCCCTAGCAATCCTTTGTCTTTCTTCTTCATTAATCTGTTCTTGCAATCTAATAGCTTCTTCATGCCTAAGTCTTTCTTGCTCTAATTGCTTCTTTGTCTTCTTCTGAACAGATTCATCTTTTTTAATAATAGCTTTTCCTTTATCTTTTCTCTTTCTGCACTACGTTCTGATGTACACTAAAATTTCAGCAGCAGTACTAAACCTTTTCCCCCCCCCCCAGAGTCCGTCACTAGCAGTACTAACTGATATGTTAGTAGTACTAATTTCTTTTTCACCCTTTTCACCACTACCAAGATCTCCCACTAGCTCAGTAGGCTCTTCTTGATCTAAAAGTATCTCAGTATCAGCACTAGTCCTCCCCTGAATCCCAGCATCCTCTTGAATCCATGAGTTCCTTCATCTTGTACCAATGAAATAGAAGGGGTTTTGATCAATCTTAGCAATTCTCCTCCTTTTTAGATGGATCCCTCCAAATCTTCTTTAGTATCAGATATAACCACTCTTGCCCTTCTTCTAGGTTGCCTTGACTTAACTTTGTGTTCCAACTTCTTCACCCTCATGATGAGCTTGGTGTAAGCATTACTATATACCTTCTTGGTTTGCTTTAAATCTTGCTCCAAGCTTGCCACTTTTGTTGACAATTGGGTACAAAGAACCGTCAATTCATTAAGTGTCATACTACCCTCATCACTTCCAGGTGTGTGACCTCCTGGGAGAGGTGAATCATGGGGTGGTGTAGGTACCCTGGAGGGTGATGAAAGTGGTGGTTGTGAGGTGGATGGAGTAGTGATAGGTATGTGATGGGACTCAACTGGGACTGTTGATCCTTCACCCTGCTGAATTGGACCTTGAACAAGCATGCTTGAAAATAGTGGAATGTTTACCCCAGTATAACCCTTGGAAACCCTTCTCATGTTGCTGAATAGTTTTTGTGTGAGGGTAGGAGCAACATAAGTTCTTTTGTGAGGTAGAAGCAATCTCTGATGTTTGTTCAAAAGGATTTGAATGAATCTAGGATACATCAAGAATTTAGACCTACTGTCTAAATTTTTTACCATGCCCTCAAAAATCATTTTAGAAAAGTTGAAAGTCCTGTTTGTGGCCAAGAAAATGATAGCAGTTGCTATGTTGCTACTAAACTGCTCCTAAGCAGTCTTCTTAGGGCTTAAGCAATGAAGAATAATATGTATTAAGAATCTCTATTAAGGGGAAAAGTGACCGTTTTGGAAGGTCAATTTGTCAGAATCAGAAGCATACCCCAAAAGAGCAAGCTGCTCAAAAATTTCAGAATTAGGTAGTGAACTAATACTATCAACATCTTCTAACTTGAGATGTCTTCTAAGAAATGCTTCAGTAATAGTCTTGAGTTGGCCATCTATGGTTGCAGTTATTTCCACTTCTCCATCTTCAAGTGTGCTTGTAGAAGCAGTTTACCAAAACTGTTAAATGAGTGTAGTATAGATAGTAGGATTTTCAGTTAGAGCAAACTTTATGTGACTTGTGTTGAGGAAATCTACTATCTGTTTAAAATCTTCATTTCCTTCTGGTTTGAGTAAGTAAGCGACCATGTTGTGGGTATCACAGAATTCCAAATTAGCCATGATTGATGAAGTTATGATAAGGGTTCTGGGTTTATGTTCGTTGATGAGAATATGAGAGTTTGGTAAAGTTAATTGAAATTATGTAGAGAGCACTTAGGGTTTTGATTTGACTGACTTAATAAAATTGATTCTTTTTCTCAAGGAAACCTTATAAGAGAAAGAAATATCAAGAATTTTCCAAATCATAGACCCCTATAAGCAAGTTGTTGGCGGAAATATCTCAATGGCTATTATTAATTAAGAAAATTCTGTTATACCTCAAACAGTACTAACGGTCACCCACTAGTACTAATTTTAGCCTAACAATACTAACTTTAAGCCTAGCCGTATTAACTTTACCCAGCAGTATTAAGATATGCCTGGCAATACTAACTTAATACTGGTAGTATTAAGTTTATGCCTAGAAGTATAAACACCAATGCTGTTTCCAACAAGAATTTCCATCATAAATTTAGATTCTCACAATCTCTCTTTCTGTTTTTCATCTCACAATTTCTCTCATTTCTTTTTCTCATTGAAACTCTCTGTCTGTTTTTTCATACTCTCATCTCTCTTTCTATTTTTTAAGCTCACTGAATCTCTCATTTCTTTTGACTCACTAAATCACTCTTTCTGTTTTTATATCACAAATCTCTCTATTCTTTTGAGCTCACCAATGCAGACAGTTTTGTACAATGTGCCATCAATTCCATAAGTTTCATACTGTCCTCTCCACTTCCAAGTGTGTGAACTCTTAAGAGAGGTGGATCATTGGACTATTTAGATGTAGTCTCAAACCTAGTTTGAGCATCTACACCCCCCAATATGGTATCTTGGCACCTGGGACCACTACCTGAACCAGTTCCCTAAGGACTTATCTCATTACGTGTTGCCATGGATTGAGTCCTATTGATGTTACCACTGCCCTGCTCTGCTTCTAAGCTAGAAGCAGTAGTGGCAGCCCTTTCCATTCTGTCACCCAACTTCTTATGGACAACCTCATCACCAACCTTACAAGGGACCACTAGACTGAGGTATCTTGGTGTCCCGACCTCTTTTGACATGCCTAGATGTTTTTGATTCTTTTTAACACATTTTTGATGTTACATGTGCTTCCATCCATGCTTGACTGCATATTGACATAAGTAGCCTCCCCTCAAACAAGACTTCAGAGGTGAAGCTTTCAACATCAGGTACTCAATATGCTTAGCATGCAAGTGTTAGTCCAAAGCCAAAAATACACAATCGAAAGTATTTTCTTCTTGACAATATTAATTATAACTAACAGTTTTAACAAGCAGTCTTAAGTATAACTAGCAGTACTAATTATACTTAGCAGTACTAATTGACAAGACTAACAGTACTAATCCTTTACAAAACTTTTACAAAGACATAAAGAGATGTAGACATTAAGGATTAAGCATTCCAATACTTGAGACCAAGTACTGAAACCTTCCAGCATCAAAACCTTTTGTAAGAAGATCTGCAACATTATGATCAGTATGAATTTTAACCATTTGTATTAACTTTTTAGCATTGCAATCTCTTATAAAATGATGCCTAATCTCTATATGTTTTGTTTTAGAATGTTGAACAGGATTTTCAATAATGCAGATAGTACTGTTATTGTCAATATTAATGACAGTATTCATGAAATTATACCCATAATCCAGCAATTGATTTTGAATCCAGAGTACTTGTCCACAACAACTAGCAGCAGCCACATATTCAGCTTCAGTTGTAGAGGTGGCAACCACAGTTTGCTTCTTACACTGCCATGATATCAACCTATTTCCCAAAAACTAACAACCTCCAGTTGTAGACTTTCTATCTTGAGTTGCTCTAGCATAGTCACTATTAATATAAACAACTAGTTTAAATGGAGAATCCCTAGGAATACAAAGGCCTATGTTGTTTTCCTTTCTCAGATATCATAAAATTCTTTTGATTGCTAAGAGATGGGATGTCTTTGGTGTAACTTAGAATTTGGCACATGCACGTTTTAAGTGTTCCTTTACCATAAATTCTACCACCATGTACTCCTCCCCAAATGTAACATAACCTCTATCAAATTCCTTGAAATCTGAGAGATAAGTTATGCTCCCAGTCATGTGCCTTGAGCATCCACTATCAACAAATTCTGTGTCATTCTATTGTGGCTTTCCCTACACATAAAAATAAGGAAATTAGATTCTTTTGGGGACCTAAGCCATCACTGACTTGGATCTGCCTCATGCATCAACGTAATTATGTTTGTTTAAGGTGATTGATGCACTATCAGGTTTGGTAGGTCTCCAAACACAACATGCTGAGGCCTTTATAGCATTTTCCTGATTAACCCAAACATCATTAACAACTGCAAAATTTGGCCTAGCAGTTTTAACTACTTTCGGCCTAGCAGTATTAACTGCTTGTGCCTTGGCAGTATTAACTTTTTGGGTAAACCTTTTGTTTGTTAAAACTGTTTTTGGTTGAAAGGGCCTTTTTACAGTTGATTGTGTTGATTTTGAAAAACATGACATTGGATTAGCACTATAAACTGTAGATTTGGGATGAGCAATATTAACTGTCCTGGCAGTATTAAAGTTTTTAGGCCAGTTTTTATTAAAACTGCTCTTGGAACCATGTTCCTTTGAGCATTAGGGTGAGTCCTTTTGATAGTATAATTGTAGTTCACCCTGTTATAATTATTCCCATATACCATCCTTTCCTTTTGATGGTATTTACACTGAGCCTGTACATGATCAAAACTCCCACAAATAAAGCAAGCTTTGTTATAAATCACGAAATCACTTCCTAGTTGATTAGACTTCTATCCATTCCAATTTCTTTGATTCCCACTAGGAGTTTGTGATCTATACATCTCAGCATACCTGACTGACCTTTTAACTGGTTTTTAATGATTTTTAGGTTTGAAAAACTCTACCTTTTTATCAATAGGAAAAATAGTTTCTTTATCAACATTAAGTGAAGACTCAACAAAGCTACTTGTGTCTTTTGATACTTGTTCTTTTACCAAAGAGTCATCAGAATTTTCCTTAGAATCATCTGATTTTTTTCAAACAATGTTAGACTCTTGCTTACTATCCTCAGAACCATAACTTTTGAATTCAAGGTCTTTAAATTCATCAAGACCAGAATAAGACAAATCTAAGCTTTTTCGGTGATTATAGGTTTAAAGGATGGGGTGGAGGAACATCATTATTATCCCAACCCTTTTACTTTTGGCAATTATCTGACTCTCTAACATTGTTTAGCTCTTTGAGGCATTATCAAAATTCCATTTTAAATTCATTGCCCTCTTTTCTTGCTTAACTTTTTCAAACTCACTTTTAAGCACATTTATTTCATAGTCTTTGCAAGCTAATTCCCTTTTAAGAACTGCAACTTCTTTACTAAAAAGAACCTCATTCTTTTTTCTATATGTGATAAGTTGATCTTCTACAGTTGCTAAACCTCTTTTATAAGTAGTTGCTATAAATTCAGTTTGATTAAGCTTAACAATTAAATCATCACACTGTTTCTTAAGAGTTTCATTAGTTTTTGACAGTTTTAGAGCAAGTTTACCATTGTATACCCTCAGAGTCTGAAAACACCTTTGAGCCATGTTTGTTCTGAAATGTTCTACTCTACCATATCACTCCAGTCAAAACTCCTTCACATTTATAGCACAAAACTTTCTTTGTAAGATGTGTCTTCATCTTGTTTCCTTGCTTCCTAGTGTTGTCTTTGCTCTTTGAACTGACCCTCTTTGGTCTCCTTTGGTGCTTACATTCCTAGCAAAGTGTCCATCTGGTGACAGTTGAAACACTCTACTTGGGATTTTATCATACTCTGCAGTATCATTAAGCATTAATAAATAATTTTATTTCCTGTTCTTGAAAGTACCTTTTTGCCTCTACTTAAGGCAGAGAGAGCTGCCACTTCAAAATCCAATTGCTTCTAGTTCATCTTCATGAATTTGCTCTAAGTCATGACTGTAGGAGATTAGAAACCTAATTGGGATTCTCAACTATGAAAACTTACACGTATTATCACTTGATGTTAGCAGTACTAACTTGAGGACAAGCAGTGTTAATATTAGGGCTAACAGTACTAACTTCATATGCATGATTAGCAGTATTTGTAACACCCCCAAAATGGGTCGCAGCGGAATAAGGATCCGGGGCGTGTTACTTATCAGATCAATAACACAAGATAATATAAGAACGACACAAAAAGTCGTTTAAACTGATACATTGGATTTATTTAAGTATTTGTTACAAAAGCCCGAAGCTTTACTTGATATTGTTACAAAGATTTACAGCCATAACTGTTAAACTATATGTAATGCGACTAATTCTGTAATGCATGACTTCAAAATTTATACCCCAATGTATCCTTCGAACCTCGTGCTTATGGCTATGGAAAAACATTGAATTTAAAACGTCAACATAAAGTTGGTGAATTTCATAGGTTTATAATTGTCATGCGGACCGCAAGACTTTTCCCCGTTGATAATGCAACAGATGCAGACATATCAACAAGTATTTTACGTTTCTAAGCTCATGACACCGGAAACTTCGACATTAATTGAATAAATATATAGATATATATTGCCTACATTGCCCGTGATGATGTTCAATCCCTTAACATCCAGTATCGACTTGAAATACGGTTCGGTTTCTAATGATAGCTAGTCACGTCCGAAGGGGGAAGTCATCCCAAATAGAGCTATTTATAATCATTGCGCTCACTTAATGTATTACTCGGAACGACATATTGTAATATAACAGTTCATGATTCATGGGAAGTGGTTATCGGCTACTTAGGAAACACGTTAATCATGATTAAAATGTTCACATTGCGTCCAATTTGTAATAACGTGCATATGTTTCTCACCCCAAAACTTTTAAGTATGATTAAATGTAAAACGTTTGAATGGGGCTATGAACATCACCTAAATGAATTTGAACATAGTATTATCACTACTGTTAAGCGTCTCGCGATAAAGACTGATGCACCTAATTAAAGGCACTAGGTCGATTAAGAAGACTGCTAAGCATACAGACGAATAGTACACAATACAATGCCACATATATACTTGTAGTGAATTTTGATAAAATCATTGATGTATTTAGGATATTAATTAAGGTTTTTTTGATCTTTTATATTAACAATTGTACTATCGTTTGGGAATATCATTAAGGTATAAAGGTCATGACAGTAAAGTTTGAGGTGTCTAGAACACTTCTTTAAATAGTAATTCAGTAACTCGTCAAACGTTACTCCGAAGATGGCCTCAATATCCTTTATAAAATTTCCCTACTAATAATAGCACTTGTAGTTATAAATTGATATTTCTAATCATAAAGAAAATGGTTTGTAATAGATAATTATAAAAGTAGATAAAAGAAACTTAGTTTTGAGAAATAAAGTAGTTATAACATTGATCTGTACGTATCAGATTCGTTTTCTCATAAACTAAAAAAATAACTTGATTCCGGAGTCTATGATTATTAATATGAACTCTACGTTTTCAATATATATAAGATATTTTTAACCACTTGTTTTATCAATAATATTTTATACTCAATATGGGAACAATTAGGGTTTTATGAGTTTTGAATATGTTTACATAATATTTTCAATAAAACAAGCATAACAAGTATAGATATGATCATGGCATGCATATATAAATGTAATAAGAGTATAAGGATGATAATTGGAACCTTGTTTGAAGATTGTATCAACACTTAACAAGTTTTTTCCCTAAAATCATGATCCAAATAGTTCCAAGCTTAACTTCAAAAACACTTTTCTTGCAAAATCTTTTCCAAACTTAACCAAATCTTCAAATCTTCTTAGAACACCTTAGGAATGATATAAGAACACTTATATGATCAAGAAAAATCAAGCAATGGTTGCTTCTTGGAGGTGTTTTTGAGCCGTGAGCTCTAATGAGGGTAAAAGAGGGTTTTGTTTGATTTTTCAAGTAAAAGATTGATGTGTAGATTGTGGTTTTTCTTAACACTTGCACTCTATTTTAAACAAGCTGTGATACTTAGCATATTCCTTGGTCACTTGAGCCTTTGCAAGGTGTCAATGGTATGCCCAAGGTTTTGAGAAACAATGGGTTGGTTTTGGCTTTTAGTCATAGCATCAATAAGTGGTGATAAGGTTTCATGCAATGAAGGTTTTTATTTGATGTCATGGTGACACAAAGGCCTTCATAGATGGCTTTATACACGTTCATATGGGTTAGGGTAGGATATGTATGCATTTGTTCATTTATCTAGTGTATATATGTATTATATAAAGCCTAAAGTAACATATGTTTAATTAAAAGTATAACTTGCATATGTAAATGTATAATTTCAATTCCTTTAATATGAAAATGTCTAATGTGATAAATATATTGAGTTTTAATTATACTTTAAGTATTGAGTTCAAATTGTGGGTATTCGATGAAGCGTAGATAAATTAACGTGCTTCCGGGAAGGCTTAAACGCACTTTATCGCGAAACGTTAAAATTTTTCGTACACCAACAAAAATAAAAATGATGCAACATGTTGATAATTATCCTCTTAATAATCATTTAACACTTGATTGATGGACATAAATTTTAATCGTTTAATGCCGTTCTACATAGTGTGATTATTTTTAGTCTTACGACTGATTTTTATACTTTAACTTTTACAGTTTAAGAGCAAATCGCTTACAACCCTAAAAAATAAATTGTGCATTACATAATGTGTACAATGACCTAAGTTTTCGAGGTGTTATAGTCTCCCCGTTAAATGAGCCTGTCCGTATGGCTTTTGACCATGGCACAGGTCGATGATGCCCCCCGGTCTTGGTGAAGTGGTGTGGATATTTCTTCCTGAATGATCTTTCACGTTCCCACGTAAACTCAGGGACCCGCCTAGAGTTCCATCGAACCTTGACAATTGGGACACGGCTTTGCCTCAATTGTTTGACTTCACGATCCACTGATTTCAACCGGCTCCTCAACCATAATGAAGATTTTTCATTCCACTTGGAGTCCTCCCACGGATACGACTAATGGATGTCAGATAACATTTCTTTAAGTTGGGATACATGAAAGGTCTTGTGGACCTGCTCAGCTCTTGAGGAAGCTCAAGCTTGTAAGGAATAGCTCCAACCTTTTCCAACACCTTAAAAGGTCCAACATTTCTGGGGTTTAACTTCCCCCATTTGCCAAAACGTACTACACCTTTCCAATGTGAAACCTTAAGCTTAACTTGTCCCCAACTTGGAAATTTCAATTGGATTCACTTTAAGTCGGCTAGCTCTTTTGTCGATCTGCGAGCGGCTTGCATCCTTTTTGCTTGACTTGAATGATTCTCTCGTTGTTTCTTGCACTAATTCTGGACCAGTGAGTTGAACTTGCACAACCTCAGCCCAGCAAACATGTGGCGACATTTTGACCCCATAAAGTGCTTTCCAAAGGGTGCAGACTTTAATGCTAGCAGGATAACTGTTAATGTATGAAAACTCGACCATGGCAAAATGTTTAACAACAACCATTTTCCATAGTCGATTACGCTAGCACGTAGCCATATCCTCGAGTGTTTGGATAGTCTATCACTTTGTCACGTCACGTTTCCGGATGGTTATGCAGTACGTATATCTATAACTCGTACCCAAAGCCTTCTGAAGTGACTTCCAGAAATTTGATGAGAATCGAGGGTCACGATCACAGATAATTGATACAGGTATTCCATGCTTCGTGACTACCTCCTTTAGGTATACATCTCGCCAGTTTATCCAAGGGATCCGTTTCCCTCATTGGCATAAAATGGCAGAACTTTGTCAGTCGGTCAACGTTTACCCAAAATTGTGTCATAACCTGCGTATGATCTTAGGAGTTTGTGACAAAATCATCGTGATGTTGTCCCACTTCCATTTCATGGTTATATCGGGTTGCACTACAAACCGATGGTACTCTTGTGTTCGGCTTTGACCTTAGCAAATGTCAACACTTGCTAACATAGGTGGCGATGTTTGGCTTATTATTGGGCCACCGGATAGTTCTTCATGTCTGGTACATCTTGTCAGAAACCCGGAGTATTGAGTATTTTTGATTTGTGGGACTCGTGCATGATTACAGTCGTAAAACGCCATAACATGTATCCAACTCCTGCCATTAGGATAATGTTCCATCCGTACTCGGTGCCAACTTTTTTGTTTGAATTTTCTCCGGATCTTTTGAATTCTGAACTAACATACTCCAAATCTCCTTTCTTGATGTTCTCCAGCTTTCTTGCTTCCGTCTGTGCGTTCAGGATTTGTTTAGGAAGATCCAAGCCAATAGTCATCACTAAGGCCCGAACCCTTAGTGGTTCTCGTTCCTTCCTGCTCAGAGCATCAGCAACAACATTCGCCTTCCCTGGGTGATAACGAATTTCACAAATCTGTAATCACTCAAGAGCAACTCTAACCAGCGACGTTTGCCTCAAATTTAATCCATCTGATCAAGTATGTGTTGTTAAACTCTTATGATCAGTGAACATCTGTGCACTTGGTCACGTCAGATAGTGCACTCCACATCTTTAGAGCGAACTATACTGCCCCAAGTTATAAATAATGTGTTGTGTAGTTCTTCTCATGGATTTTTAACTGACGTGATGCATAAGAAATCACCTTTTCTCTTTGCATCAACACAGCACCCAAACCCTTCTTTGAGGCGTCACAGTATGCGATAAAATCTTCGCTTCCCTCAGGTAAGGCTAGGATTGGTGCACTGCACAGCTTTGCTTCAATAGTTGAAAAGCTGTTCTTGTTTATCAACCCCATTCAAAACTTGACACTTTTGGGTTAGTTTGGTCAGTGGTTTGGCTTTCTTTGAAAACCCTTTATAAATCTTCTATAATAGCCGGCTAAGGCCAAAATTGGCCGAATCTCTGTTGGTGTTTTAGGAGAAGCCCATCCTTGATAGATATCATATATCTTGGCGTCTAGGGTCAACGTGAATTCCTTGACAGTCAATCACTTGTCCGAGAAAATTGTACTCTGGGATCCAGAATTCACACTTTGAGAACTTGGCATACATTGCTTCCTTTCTTATGCATTTTATGATTTGCCTAAGATGTCCTTCATGTTCCTTCATACTTTGGTGTAGATCATGATGTCATCGATGAAGAACAATTACAAACTTGTCCAGGTTCGGTTTTAACAACCGTTCATAGAATCATGAACACGGATGTGAATTAGTTAAACCAAAAGGCATGACTTGGGAATCATATGTGAACAGTATCGAGTCCTGAAGGCAGTTCTTGAGGATGTCTTCCTTCTCGAACTCTTAACTGTGATACCAGACCTCAGATCGATCATTTGAATTAAATACTGAACCTTGCAGCTGGTCGAATAGTCGTCAATCCTGGGGAGTGTGGTTAACGGTTCTTTACGTCAATTTGTTCATTTACTAGTTGTCGATCACAATCCGGAAAGAACCATCTTTCTTCTTGACGAATAGGACTGGAGCTCCCCAAGGTAGAGGAAAACTTGGTCTTATGAAGCCCTTGTCGTAAGTTTGTAGTGGCTCCGCTTGTTCTTTATTTCCGACTGTGCTTTATTTATATGGTGCCCCGTGTACAGGTGCAGCACCAGGTACCAATCGATTCTAAATTCCACTTGTCGATGTGGGTGGGGTATACCCGGCAAGTCCTCGGGGAAAAAATTCAGGAAATTCTCCGAACAAACTGGCACGTCTTCAGTCGCTGCCCCTTTGACTTCATCTTCGTCCTTTGTTGGCGGTGATGATAATTTGCTAAGAATACGTGACTTCCTTTTGCTAAATACTCTTGAGACTTTAGTACACGAGTTGATGCTCAGTCGAAGTCCCGTCGTTTGTTTGTTGCTGCTTCCGTACCTCGATCGATTAAATTTCGTTCTCCAAAAGGATTAGCGAACGACTCTTTTCCGCTCAACAGACGGATAAACTGTCATGGTATTTTGCCAACCAATCCATAACCAATGATTACGTCAAAACTACCTTAGTTCTAACGGCCATTAGGTCTATGTTGATATGATGATTTAGATGTTTAACGTTACAACCCCGTATAATAGTGTTTACCACAACATTTCGCCGTCGCTTGTTCAGACACTGTAATCATGATCTAATGCAGTTGCGATTCAGAGTTGATAACAAATTCAGATGAGCTAAATGTAGTAGATACAAAACTTCCTTTCGGCCACCGTATCAAATAAATATAGATGCATAGCGATTAGTTAGCGTGAAAGTCAACCGTATAACGGGGTGGGGGGGGGGGGGGGGGGGGGGGGGGGGGGGGGGGGGGGGGAACCCCTTTGTAGTCGGGTTTGGTCCCTGTATTTCTCACAGCGTACACCTTTGTCGGAGCCTTGGCATTTCCATTCCCGAGTACCCCGATTGTTGTTGTTCTTCAATTTCGGGACAATCCCTCTTGATTGTCACTGAGACCAATTCAAAACAACCATTGCCACCCCTGATTAGTCCATGGGTTGCATTTTTGGGAGGTCTTGCTAGTAACAGATAAGTGGACAAATCGGTTGCACTTGTGGCATTTTGAGCCAAGGACCGTAGTTGGGATAGTTACACTTAGAACACCCAGGTCTGGGTCCTTCTGTATTGTCCCTCGTCTACTTCTGCGGCAATAGGCCCTTTCGGTGTTTGCCTCTTGTTGCTATGCTGATCTGGTTTGTTACTGGGCAGAGTCCTCAGCTTTCTTTTTGTTATCTGCCAGGACGTTCCAACATAGGGCCATTGGTTTTGTCTCCTTAACTCGGTAGTAACTCAATAACCTCGTGCATAGTTTTTGATTTTGATGCTTTTATTCCGCTCTACCAAGTATCATTATGGGCAAGCCACCGATATATCTTTCATTTGGTCTGACTTCTTCCAGAATACATGCTTCTGGCACATACATTTCTAGGCTGTTGTTGAAATTCGTTTTTCGATTATAGGCCACCACATCGGTGCCTTAACTCTTAAGATTCCACTCTCAGCCGCAATTTTCTTGATCTCGCCCTCGGGCAAAACAGTATTTTTCAGTCATTCTTTTCTTTAGTGTTGCCCATGGCATGGCAATGAGCTGCCTCAGGAGTAGTTGGTCTTGAACATGGGCATTCCACCCTGTAAGAGCATCGTCTTGCAGAGTGCAAAGTCGCAATTTTGACTTGGATAGCTGTTGTGCCAATTTGCTTATACTGAAACACAGACTCCTCTTCTCAAACTATCGGGTAGTCAACATACTCTCTTGTGACCCTTGAAGTTCAAGGGTTGGCATTTTTAGGAAAGTTCGGGTAGGGGCATTCAAGAGCAATTTGCACAGGCCTTCTGATAACCCTACTCTGTAAGGAATGGCTATCAATCACCATTATTGTTAGTTTCACGTGCTGCCAGTGCAG
The DNA here is from genome assembly GCA_026074375.1 of Tanacetum coccineum. Lineage (NCBI taxonomy): Eukaryota > Viridiplantae > Streptophyta > Magnoliopsida > Asterales > Asteraceae > Tanacetum > Tanacetum coccineum. Next base: position 34,871 of record BQNB010025559.1, on the reverse strand, counting down.
CCGTAACACCCTTCGTCATTCTCTTTGCTGCAGTTGGGCAATTGGTGACCGATGTGGTTGTGGTTGTTCCAAATTGGTGTTGCACATGGGTTTTAAACCTTGTTGTCCTTCTCTGTGGATTTTGTTTGAGTGCCATTTTTCTTAATCCATATGAAATTTAGTACCGTTTAGATTTTCTTAAACTCATAACTATACTTTTACTCTATAAAATTAACACGAGATCACATCACATAGTTAAAAATGTACACTTGGTATTGAAATTAAGACCATGGCTTAATCAAACTCGCATTCTTTTGATAAAATTCGATTTCATAGATAACTAATCCATACATTTCATTTCTAACTTGGAAAAAAGATACATATATTGTTTTGGTACAAAAAGATTATTTTACAAGACAAAAGAAACAACCTAAGCCATACTAGACGGGGTTTTACCCGTTTTAACACTTAGTATGCTTTACAAGATAGCTAATCAAAACACAAAAGATTATACCGCCTGCTAGGGTGGGAATACCCATTATACTTAACAGGCTGCATAGCATAAGCTAACATAACCAAGTATCTAGGAAAACAACTACCAGCCTCCTCTGGTGCATCGGGTTGACTGCCGGGACCTTCTGGGGGGTCCTCCTGTTGCCTCTGAATAACTCAGCCTTCTGTGTATGAAGCCCCTTTAGCAGCTTTAGTGCCCTAGTCAATGAACTTGTCTCTGTGTGTCTGCTGACCTGTAATCCAGAAATCAAGCTTGATGTTACACTACCGTGTACGTTGTGCCAAAAATGTGAACGTTGCATGTCGCTAACATCATAGAAAAATCACCCAGGCCTCACGGGGCCATCCAAGCCTCCATCTCGTCCATAATGCGGATGATGGTGATAGGCTCTATCTCTATACAATAGGTTGACTTCGACTCTCAGCTAGATCCGATCGTTCTCGAGCATCCCTCCATCAAACATGCATGATGGTAGTCTCCTGATCAAAAAGTGGTAGAGAGATAGGTAATATTCGATTGATCCCTCTATGTGGTTGGTGCGATCTCCCTCGATGGCTTCCACAAGACCTTCCACATCATCCGTGATTGCCATAGTCTAACTCCTAGATATCGGACACAAGGATTTAGATGTCTTAGGAGCGTCATCTACCAGATCGACAAATTTATAAAGGTCTTCCTTTTGATACAAAATAAGGGTTTCCCCTTGGTATGGAAGTACATCATGCCTTAGCAGACCTGGCCGCTGAAGTCTCCCCGACCTGTAAAGTAGGGGTAGGAGAAGCAACATGGGGGGTGGGGGGGGGTGGGGAACGGGGGGAGGCCTCTACGAGGAGGTAAACACCTCTCGGGGAATTCTCCCAATACGAGTGGGGCTAATAGGTTGGAGATATATTTGGGGAGGTTGGTGGAGATGGAGTTTGGGGAAATGGTGAGTTTTGGGATAAAGATATAGAGTCGGTTTACGATCAAAGCTGGTAAAAAGCGACAACTGTAGTGTTGTAGAAGCATTAGGTGCTCCTCCTCCTCATCCTCCTCATCATCTCTCCTATGTACAGCAGGATAGTAGCATAGGGTCTCCACAGGATCTCCTCATCTCTCTCATCGGATATCCGCTCTGGATCAGACTCGCGAAATATGATCCGGTGAGTCGCAGTAGGTGAAACAAACAGCAGGTAACGGCTGCTTCCTCAGCTGGAAAGAACATGATCCTCAGGTGGCATAAACTCGGGTACTCTGGCTCCGGTAATATGGTATGTAGATAGTGGAAGGTGGTTGCCTCACGGGCCAGGCAGTAAATCCGGGTGATGGTGAGTTGCCACTTGGGCAGGTATGTAATCCGGCGATGGTGGTCCGTCAACTCCTGGTGACCCCATGTCTGAATATTCCAGCTCCGTTAAGTATGTAATAGTAGAATGTTCGGAATCGGACATGATAATATTCTGAATCATAAGTAAACCCTTTTAGTAAGTATGCTAATATAGACTTAGTAGTTATTTTTCATACTTATAATGTAAACAGTTATTAATCATGTATGCAATTTGTATTTCTAACTAATGCAAACAAATAATTTTATGTATTCCGAGGATAACCCCTTTTTATGAATGCAATGTTTGTAAATGGTTTATAGTCCAGCAAAAATTTTGACCTGGTTCTCTAAACCTTGGCTCTGATACCAATCTGTAACACCCCCCAAAATGGTCGCAGCGGTATATGGATCGGGGCGTGTTACTTATCAGATCAATAACACAGATAATTTAAGAAACGACTCAAAAAAAAGTCGTTTAATTTGAGATTACATTAGATTTATTATGGATTTGTTACAAAAGCCCGATGCTTTACTTGATATTGTTACAAGATTTACAGCCCATAAACAATAAACAAACTGTAATGCGACTAATCTTTAATGCATGACCTTCAAATATAACCCCAATGTATCCTTCGGTCACTCGTGATTATGACCTCCTGAAAAAACATTGCATTTAAAATGTAACATAAAGTTGGTGGAATTTCATAGTTTCAATGAATGATAATGCAGGACCGCAAAGACTTTCCCACGTGATAAAGCAACAGATGAGACATCACAAATGTATTTACGTTATCTAATGGCTCCATGACACCGTAAATCGACATAATTGATACAATATATAGATATATATTGCCTACATTGCCCGTGATGATGTTCAACCCTTAACATCTGTATCCGACATGAAATACGTTCGTTTCTAATATTAGCTAGTCACCCGAACGGGGAAGTCATCCCAAATAGATCTATTTATATCATCTCGCGTCTCACATAATGTAATCTACGATACATATATGTAATTTAACAGTTTCATGATTCATGGGACACCAGTGGGTTATCGTACTTAGGCAAAAGGTAATCATGATAAAAATGTACACTTGGTCTAATTTTGTAAAACGTGCATATGTTTCTCACCCCAAAAACTTATAAAAGTATGATAAAGTAAAACGTTCTGTTGGTTTTGGGGTATGACTCCCTCAATTGAATTTGAACAGAGGTATATCACTATGATAAAGCGATACGATAAGGTCTGAATTGCAACCTAATAAAGTATAGGGTCGATTAACAGAAAAGACTGCTAAGTCATCAGACGAATAGTACACAATCAATGCACATATATATTTTGTAGTGAAATTTTGATAAAATCATTTGATGTATTTAGGATATAATAAGGTTTTGATCTTTTATAATTTAACATTGTACTATCGTTTGGGCTATCATTAAGGTAAAGGGTCTGACAGTATGTTTGAGGAGTCTAGGACACTTTAAATAGTTAAAATCAGAAAACTCGTAATACGTTACTCGAAAGAGGCCTCAATATCCTTTATAAATTCGCTACTAAATATAGCTGTGTAGTTAAAAATTGTTAGTTGAATTCAATAAAGAAAATGTTTTGAATATATAATTATAAAAGTAGATTAAAAGAAACTAGTTTTGAGAAATAAGTAGTTATAACTTGAACTGTACGTATCAGATTCGTTTCTCAACAAAATAACTTGATTCCGGAGTCTATGATTATCTAATAAGACTCTACTTTTCAAATATATAAGTTATTTTAACCACTTGTTTTATTCTATATATTTTATACTCAATAGGGAAAACAATTAGGGTTTTATGAGTTTTTGAATAAGTTTACATAATATTGTTCATAAAAAACAAGAATAACAAGTATAGATATGATCTAGGCATGAATATATAAATGTAATAAGAGTATAAGGATGATAATGGGAACCTTGTTTGAAGTTCTATAACAACCTTAAACAAGTTTTTCCCAAATCAGATCCAAAGTTCCAAGTCTTAACTTCAAAAACACTTTTCTTGCAAAAATCTTTTCCAAACTTAACCAAATCTTCAAATATTCTTAGAACACCTTAGGAATGATATAAGAAGAGAACACTTATATGATCAAGAAAATCAAGCAATGGTTTGCTTCTTGGAGGTGTTTTTGAGTTTAAATTTCTCAATTTTAAATTCAATGCCCTCTTTTTCTTGCTTAACTTTTTCAAATTCACTTTTAAGCACATTTATTTTATAGTCTTTGTAAGCTACTTCCCTTTCAAGAACTGTAACTTCTTCACTAAAAAGAACATCATTCTTTCTATATGTGATAAGTTGTTCTTCTACAGTTGTTAAACCTCTTTAATAAGTAGCTGCTGTAAATTCAGTTTGATTAAGCTTAACAATTAAATCATTACACTGTTTCTTAAGAGTTTCATAGTTTTCAGACAAGTTTTAGTGCAAGTTTTATCATTGTATATCTCATAGTCTGAAAACACCATTAGAGCCATGTTTGTCTGAACCCGTTCTTCTGCCGTACACTCCAGTCAAAACCTACACCATCTATAGCCAACATTGCCTTTGAAGATGTGTCTTCATTGTTTCCTTGCTTCCTATTGTTGTCTTAATATTTGAACTGGCCCTCTTTGTTCATTGGTGCTCTACATTCCCTGGCAAAGTGTCCCATTTTGTGATAGTTGAAACACTCTACCTTAGATTTATCATACCCAGCAGTATCATTAGCATTAATGAAAATTTTCTTTCCTGTTCTCTAAAAGTACCTTTTTGCCCTCATACTTAGTAGAAAGAGCTGCCACTTTAAATCCATTGCTTCTAGATAATCTTCATGAATTTGCTCTAAGTCCTGCTGTAGGAGATTAGAACCATTAGGATTCTCAACCATGAAAGCATACACATTATTATCACTGAAGTTAGCAGTACTAACTTGAGGACAAGCAGTGTTAATATTAGGGCTAACAGTACTAACTTCATATGCAGGATTAGCAGTATTAACATCATTAGTACTGCTAGTGCTTGGAGCAGTCATAAAGGCTAAGTTTTGAGCACCACTACTTGCACCAACAGATTTCTTTACATCTTGTTCAACAATTTTGAAGTTGTTGTACAAATCATCAATGCTCATTGTTTCAATATCAGCCTTATTCATCCAGACTACAACATGAGTATTCCACTCAGGAGGCAAGCTTCTCAGAAATTTTGAATTTAAGTCTTCTTGAGTGATGACCACACCCAAAATTGCAAGCCTACTAACAATCTTCTGGAGCCTGTTAAAGATAGAGTCAAGAGACTCTGTGCTTGATGCACTAAAATTTTCATATTGTTGCTTCAACAGTGTCTTCTGTGTTTTCTTAGTGGCTTCATTACCTCCAAATCGTGTTTCGATAGCAGCAAACATTGTTTTAGCATCACTGTATTGACTGAAAGTAAGTTGATGTTCATTGGGAAGAGCCATGAGTAGCAAGCTTCTAGCCTTCACATCATTCTTCTTGTTGGTCTTTTCTTCAGCAGTTACAGGTACTGACATCTTTGTAACAGAAGTACCATTCTCTTGTGCTGTTTGTGGTACAGATACCCATGAGTTACCATTCTCTATGACCTCCCATAGAGCATAGTCTTGTACCTAGAAGTATTGCTTGATTCTTATCACCCATATCTCATACTCACCTAGTTTGAGTATGGGTAGCTTAGCAGTAGTATTACTCTGTGCAGATTCAAATTCCATAACTTCTAGATCAAAGTTTCAGAACACAAGGCTCTGATACCACTTGTTGATCCCAACTAGATCTTGCAAACCTTGTAAAAGGGTTAGTTGTATTGAATAGATTCAAGACAACTATGCTAGAAACTTTGTTGATACTAAGAGTATGCAGAATCTACTCTTTAGTACTTAGAAGAATATCAATGTAATAGTAAACTGTGATGCAGTAGAATGAATGAACAATGAATATAACCAAGAAGCTTCAATATTATTATGATGAATAATACGAGTACTCTGTCTAGTACTAAGGTTTACAACCTTGAAGCTACAAAGAAAGACTGATATATATCTATATCTAAACCATAACCTAAGATCTCCTTTTATACATCAAGGAGTCCTTTACAAGATAACTATGAATCTTCTAAAACATTAAGCTTATATGCATATCTTTCTAAATATATAGAATATACACAAGATAACTAATACATATCTTTTAACACGTCTTTACACCTCTTCACACGTCTTTATCTTCATGCAGTCTTCAGTCTTTATCAGCAGTATAAATCCCTTCAGCAGTGTTAAGTTTAGTACTAGCAGTACTAACTTATACCTAGCAGTACTAACATTCTTCTAGCAGTACTAACTGGTTTATACTGCCAGTGATGACTTAAGCAGTACTAACACTTTGACTTGGCAGTACTAAGTCTAATAAGTTTAATTCCTAACAGGAAGGCTCAAACATAATCTAATAGAGGTTTAAGGGGTTGAGAGAAGATTCTTTTTTTTATTTTTATGTTTTTATAAAAGCAAGTAAATTTCATGATTTGAGAGGTTGGTTGGTTTTAGCTAATTAAACTAAATATATATCTAAAATACTTTGGTGATAACTATATGGCAAAGGAACGTATTTAATAATCATGCATTACTTTTTATTATGTTTCTCCAAATTATGTTGCTTTGTCACTCTTGCAATGATCTGTGTAAGTGTTTCCTAAGTTATGATCGAATTACACAAACCCGCCGTCTATGTAATATTCCGTTAAGGCAACACACAAGTAAGGTAGTATGAAGACTATTGAGTACATTACATGCATTTAAAACACTTAAGAAGGATTAACTATATTATGGGTAAAGTAGTATGAAGACTGTTACCGATGGTATCCTTTCTACACACTCGCGTTTCCCTAGACGTCTATGCCAATTTAATATTTTATGGCTAGTTTTCTAAAGCCTAACGCACGCATCCATCATAAGAAGCAACACAATAAGGATCTACATACTAAGTTTCATGCAATCATTAGTAAATACTAATGGATCTAGTCAGACATATTTTAAGGAAGTGAAGAACATAAATCAATGAAACAACACATAGACATATTGAATGATAAAAGATAAAGGATCTCAATTGATTAGAACATGAGTTAATGGCATATACAAGAGGGTTTTGACACCCTAAAAACGGTGTAAGTAGCAGCCAAAATCGTCTTCTAAAACTAGGGTTCGGATCCCAAAAGTTACACACTAAAAACCCTAAAACGAGTTTGTATTTATAGATTTTTGAGCCTGACGGCGTCGCAAGGTTTCTGACGCCGTCGCTTCGCCAAATCTTCTAGAGTTTCTTTTGAGGCGGCTATGTTCTGACGCCGTCTTGGAATCTTGAAGCCGTCACTTGTATGATATGACGCCGTCGCTAGGAATCACGACGCTGTCTCCAGGCACTGTACAAAATTCTTCAAGAGACTTTGGTGTAGAATTGTAGTCTTGTCCGTTTCTTCTCCAATTGAGCCGGAGTCATGTTTTTTCCTCCAAAAGTCATCCAAATTCTAAAAACATAAAAACAAACGATTAAGCACATAATCTAGGCATATTTTCAAGATTTAGGGGGTTAAATTACCCTAAAAAGTGTATAAAATGACACCTCATCACTTACACATCCAAATCCATGAATGAGACACATGTGATTGCTCACTCTCTTATTCGAGTAAACCAAAGGTTAGGATGAAGAATGATATATGGTAGGGATTATGCATGGGAAACATATAGAATAAGTCCAACCAATAAACAATAATGTTGCTAGCTACTTTTCCCGACCACAACCTTGAAAAAGACACAAATCATCGACTAACTCACGCTTTAACACAGAATACTCACGCTTTGTTTGGTAGACACTAATTAGACACAAAGATGTCTTAATCATCATCCTCAATGATCCATAAAAACAAACCTAGTTGGCATTCCCATAACAACCAACTCTCATTCATCCATAATATAGTACAATAATAGTGGTGATATCCACCACTTGATAGAAAAATACATAGTTGGTTAATTTTGCGACCAACTTCTAATAATTTACAATAATACTTTACATCGTTGTTTTATAGCACGTATCAACGAATAATCGATTATCTTATAAAAATAAAATCGGTTAAGTTTAGACAAACCGATTATCTCACGATCCTCTCCTGTTTTTTCTCTCTTACATTTTTTTGTATTTTTTTGATTTTTTTAACATCAAGAATGATAAATCCACGATCTAGCCATCTAGGATACAATAACAATGATTGTAACAAACATGCAGCGGAATAATTAATAACACAATCATTGTTATGAACAAGGTTTTATTATTCATAAGACTACTAATAAACTAATAAGCACATAGATGATTCATGACTCATCTATGGCTAACTACAACTATTACACGACACACACTTTGCTATTAGACTCTCATTGAGAAGTCTTTATTTTCTGGATGTGTAAATACTGGACGCCTACCCCTCTTTATATACTAGAGGGGTTAGGGTTTACAAGACAAGATAAGAACGAATAAGATTAGGAAACTATAAATCAGCATTAAATACTATTTGACTAATCATAAATACTACTTGACTAATCATCAATCAGCATTAATGTTGATCTTTATCTTCAAAATCTTCCATCTTTTGATCTTTTGATATTTTGTCTTGTAGGTCCTCCATCTTTAACATGTTTTGTCATAATCAACTCAAATTATAATTCCCAACAATCTTCCCCTAGTTGATTAATGACAAAACCAATAAGCACAAGCTTCCCTTGAAGCTAATGAAGAACTTCCCCTGAATCCATGCACTCTTCCCCTTTTTTGTCATAATTAAATAGGAGTGCATGTAGATGGTAAATAAACAATAAGCTTCCCCTTAACATGTTTACCATCTCTTGAATCACGGACTCAGTAGGCTCCAAGTAGCAAATTATCAATGAAGAAAAATGAGTATTATCCATATGTTGAAGAAGTAGAATCTCCTAAGCTTGTGTCTTATGTCTTGCACTATCCACGTGACGTCGAACTCATACTTACAAATGATGGTAGTCATTGAAAAAATGGAGTAGACTAAAACCTCTTGACAAAATTTTTTTTTTTTTTTTTGCACTTTTTATCTTTCTATATGAGACACGTAAAACTAAGTGATAGCATTTGTGAGCATTTGTGCTCCCTAAGAAAAATCATACACCTTTGCTAGATTCTGACAAGTCTTCGTCACACCATTATAAGCACGAACAAGTTACCTTTAAAGTCATAGCCTGCAAAACTATACTTTAAGATATGATAAGACACGCATCTGTGAAACCCAACTACAACATCATATAATTAATAACCAATCTTCTTCAAAATAATCACCAAGAATGAGCCATATTTCATCTTGTTGCCGTATTGTTGGCTTTACTTTAAATAGTAATTATTAATGAGAAACATCTAAGTGCAATAACATCATCCTCTCTTATGTGACTACTGCCTCATCCGGTGATCTGCTTGTAGTCCTTGTTTGTATCGTTGCCTCACTTCGGCGATCTACGAACAAAAAGGGTACCCTTGTCACATAATTGATTTAAAAAGCCATTGCATCAAATGTCTTCACAATACTTTCCACAACAAGCCATCAATATTCAAGATCTAACGCCCATCATTCTAAAAATTAACCAAAAAGTCGGGTGACATACCTCGATTATCGGCAAGCTTAGCAGTACGAACTTGCCTATAATCCGACAGAATAGCAAGACTTAAAAATACCCTCGGACGACCAATGGCAGTATTAAAATTTAAATCCAGCAGTATTAACCAGTATTATGAGCAGCCCACTAATAATTTACCCCCAATGCAGTAGTTACTGCCATTTGGCAGTATTACAAAAAGCCGCCAAGTATCTAAAGTCAACATCTTCAAGCAGTATTAAATCGGTATAGGCCTAGAAGTTAATAAGTTCTTGAAAGCAGTACTAATCATGATACTGATTCTTGTTAAACGGGTGAAACAATATGTATGAATAGATTAGGTTTCATTGAATAACCCTTAGTAGACCAAATCATCAACCAGGAACCATGTTACTGCTTGTTGGTCCATCTTATTGCTGCTTATCATATAGTTAGGGTTTCTTTCAAAACCTAGTTTTATTAAAACCCACACATTTACACCAAATAGAAAATAAGCACGACTGATATCCATGATCGAACCCTTAGATATCGAGAGCAACCTGCTCGCTCTGATACCAATTGTTAAACCACGATCTAGCCATCTAGGATATAATAACACTGATTGAAACACGCAGCGGAATAATAAAGATCACAATCAATGTTATGAACAAGGTTTACTTTATTCATAAAACACTAATAAACTAACTAGTACATAGATGATTCATGACTCATCTATGACTATCTAACTATTACAAAGCACACACACCTTTTAGACGACTCTCATTAGAGAGCTCTATGATTTCTGGATGCCGAATACTGGACGCCTACCCCTCTTTATATACTAGAGGGGTTAGGGTTTACAAGACAAGATAAGAACGAATAAGATTAGGAAACTATAAATCAGCATTAAATACTATTTGACTAATCATAAATACTACTTGACTAATCATCAATCAGCATTAATGTTGATCTTTATCTTCAAAATCTTCCATCTTTTGATCTTTTGATATTTTATCTTGTAGGTCCTCCATCTTTAACATGTTTTGTCATAATCAACTCAAATTATAATTCCCAACAAAGAAAACGAATAATGGTGTAAAATTTCACCACTTCATGATCATAATAAATCCAGATAATAATTTCATAGTGCTCATGTCTTAGAAATAAAAATAATAGTGTAAGTAGTAAACACACACAAAATAAAAGAAACTACTTTCACATTCCCATTGCATTGTGCAATTCCCGACCTAACCAAAGATAAGAAGTACGCACACGAACACAGGAAGTACACACTTTTATACAAAAGCAACTAGCAACCAACCAAGGACTTAATCTATAAGGTAGGCTAAGGTGTAAAGGTGTAACGAAACATATTTTAGTGTTGTAAGAAAAACAAAAGGAATGGCCCAAAATGTTTTTCTAGGGGTATCTTACTCTAAAAATAAGAGTAACAAAAGGGTTTTATACGGAGGTTAACTAATAAGTGTAGTTAGTTAATATCACATAATATTTGTAAATGACATAGGCTATTTGGTTTAATCTTAGAAATTCATCAATCTAGAAAAGTTACTCCAATTATAAAAAATAATACTCATTATGGTGGTCTCGAATAGTATACCAAGCCAAGTTTTAAAGTTTACTACAATCACCGACACACTCATATATTTGTGGAATTTTTGCTAAAATGGGAGGAACGGAATAGGCTTAATCCTCACAATATGGAAATAAGGGTTATGTGTGCGGGTCATGCAACCAATAATCAACAAAAACATGCTAAAAATTAAAAAAAAATTAAGCATAAATTAGGCATATTTTTGTAAAAATAAGGAGAAGTAGCGTTCGAATTCTCCTCCCCCCACTTGAGATATACAATGCCCACGTTGTATAAATTTAGCATGAATACAAAAAATATAAAGAATTAGAACGAAAACTCTCTTGAGATTTGCTCGGTATGATCCTCCATGATGAGTTTATTAGAAACTATGTATGTTGTGTGGAGGGTCTGAATCCTAGCATGAATTGCACACATATGATTCCAAATTATATGCATACCACCACTTTCTTCATTCGCGTTTAGTACTTCTCTGTTCTAACATAAAGAAAATCACAGCAATCGTATCTCCAAATAAACGTCGGTTATAATAAGAAAATAAAAACGATAACTATACAGGACAGTTGATACGCCGTATCCATGGTAGTAGATACGCCGTATTGAAACTGTAAGAAAAATAACCAATACGCGTCAGAGGTCAAATACACCGTGTTCAGAATTCTGAATACGCTGTATTGACAAGTCTGACAATAAAGTTTTATAAGGTACTGAAAAATAATAAGATAAAGCATCTAAGGTATTCAATACGCCATATCCATTGGGTTGGATACGCCGTATCAACATGCTGGACAGACAGACTCAATACAAAAATTGAAATAACATTCTGGGTCGTCTCCCGACCAATGTTTTAAAAATCGCCCCTAAGACGCGCCTACTCCCTAAATCCCTCGAGGCTCCAGCCTTTGGGGTTTTTTTAGATTGAGGCTCACAACATGCATAAATCCTATAAAAATCACAACGCCTTGGGATTTTGAGCCTTGGGACTAGTCATGCCTAGCACATGTAACAGATTTTGGGCCTTTTTATCTTAAAATTAAGACACAAATACAAAATCACATAGGACTTTATATATAATATACTAAATAATAACCCTAATAAAGAAAATTAAATACATATAATACAGTGAAACAAGCGCCTCCAATTTTCTTCATATTCCTCTATTTCTTCAACTTCTCTTTTTAACTTGACACATATGTAATCACTTTACGTCATATGTATATTGTCTACTTTTTGAAGAGGCTTGTTGCAAGTCACAAACCAAATACTTAGATCCAATGATGCGAGTCAAACTATAATATTATGAGATGTACCAGAAAGGAAGGGTCAAAGCCACTTAGACAAGTCAAACTATAATCTTAGATCCAGTGATGGTTATGCTAGTTTAAGCTCAAGGGGAAGGGAAAGGCGAAGGTTTAGTTCTAGACAAAACCTTTGGATGAAGATGATGATGTTGTGGTTTAGAGAATAGTAAAACTAAAGAAGAAGATGTCAAGGAGGATGAATCTAATCACAATAAGGAGCGATACACATTTGAAGATGATGATGACGATGTGGAATTTGACTACTTATTTGAAGTCTCTTAATTTGTTTCATAAAATAGTTTCTTTATGAAAAATTATCATGATAATGTGACATTATGCTTGAATATTGATACATTGCTTCACTTGCTTGCTTGATATTTTTTGTTTAAATGTGAGCTTTGTTAGATGTATTAACTATTAAGTATCTCTAATTTTATTTGTTTTATTCAATCCGCATAAAAGTATGACATATGCCATAAAAAAATTAGTGTATTTAGTGCGACTCATATTTATGAATCTCGCGCTTTGGTATGCGCCTCGCCTCAAGGCTCATTGACCCCCTTTGCACTTTAGTGCGCCTTGCGACTTTTAGAACATTGCTCCCGGCAAACACTTTTGTTTATTGAAGAGTCTTTAAGTTAGACTCCGTTAAGCTCTACGTTGACTTCGTCACGAACCACTCTTTATCTTTCATGTCAAAAATCTCTTGCTAGAAGTTAGACACATTCTCTTCGATTATCACCCATATATCATACTCGTCCGCCCTAATAGCAACATATTCTTTTGCTGGTCCGAATGAGTATTTTATAACCTTAAACTTTTCATATTTAACATTGGTGGTTTCTCGTAAGGTACCCTAAGTAATTTGCTCCTTCTTTCTTTGAATCTTTATTCCTCTTCATCAACATAGTAAGGTGCATCATTTGGAATCTAGTAATCATTTAAGTCCCCGATATCATTATCATTGATGACATCAAATAACGTCACTTTATTATATCATTTATCCCATCTATTTTTCCCACTTTTATATAATTATTGCATTATTTGGTACTTAATTGCTTTAAAGTTGATAAATGCAGTAATCCAGGAGTGTTTTATTAAGACAAGCTAAAAGGCGCATAATTTAGAGCTAAAACGAAGATATTTGAAGATTGCTGAAATTTCACTAATATGTCATATCCAACTAAAGAGATACGCGTCAAGACTTTACAAGAAAACGCGTTTGACCAATTCCCAATACGACGTATCCATGCTGTCTACTTATGCCATATCCATGAAGATAACTATTCAAAGATATAGTAAATCAAGTACATTGGGAATGATATCAAAGATTTATTACGAACGTAGTGCGCACTCTAAGGAATCCAGCCCAATATGTCGTATCGACCTTGCTAGATACGCCGTATCGAGTCTTTTTTAGAAACTATAAATAGAAGACTCAAAATTGAGTTTTTAGAGTGCAATATGTAGAAACTAGAAGGGGGGTGAATAGTTTTACCGGTTAATTAGCGTTTTAAAAGTTTGCTTATGAAATAGTTTGATTCGAGATGTATGTCAATGAACCAACAATATGAATCACAACTAAACTATCTAATAATGCAAGTAATAAGTAAAGAGATAAAGAAAGAAACGATCAAACCAAGACATCAAGATTTATAGTGGTTCAGCAACGAAGCACCTCTTCGTTCCTACTCCACTCCCCGAGTACTCCACTCGAGATTTCACTATGTCAACAAGCTCCCTTTAGGCGGAGAAAACCGTTTATACGTCGCTTACTTACTTTTCCAACACTAAGCTAGATGTTGAGTCCTAATCTTAGCTATAACCAATCTAAGACTTCACTAAGTCTTCACACACTCACAAGATATACACTCTTGGATTGACACCCAATCCAAATCACACCAATATACAATATACACACTTGGATCTACACGCGATCCAATTTATACAATGACACAAAATAAATGTAATGAATGTTTGTGATCTTGAAGAAGAAAAGAGAGAGAGAGATCACTCGATAACAGTTCGTATGTAGAAGAATACGATTGTTCTTCTCTTGCACTTGATTAGAAGGTGAAGAAAGAATTAATTACTTGAAACAAAATCAAGGAATGTTAGTGATCAAGATATGTGTTTTAGAAAGAAAGGAAGAAGAGAGAAAACTAGATCTGATAGAATTTTTGGCAAGAGGAAGTCTGATTTTGAAATGGGTGGCCCAATATTTATAGGGGACAAAAAAGTAGTCATTGCTGGTGGCGGTCCCGGCGGCCCCTTATATATAAGGGGGCCGACACTAGACTCCGCTTCCTTTTTTGTCCTTTTGTGGTGAATGTTGTATCTGTTATGGAACCTTCCATTTTAGGGAGAAAATTTGAAATTCAAATTTTATGTTTTTTATAAAACATTTCTTTTAATTAATAAATAATTTGTTTTTATATTTTTATAAAAACATTTTTGTGGAAGTATAAGATTTAAGAAAAAAGTTATTTTCTTGATCACTAATCATGTTTAATGAATTGTTTATCCATACCTTAAGTGATTAATAATAGAAATAGAATTTTATGATTATTAATTTATAAACGTTTAATTTTATCGTAAACGTTTTCACATTTTGTTATTATCAAAACATTGAGAGGTCGAAAAATATAAATAACGTTTTTGGACATTATTTGTATTAATAATCTTCTCCTTTTTGATGATGACAAAATATAAACTCATTTAGTATAAAATTTAAAAGTTTATAAATTATTAATGAGTTTAATTCAACTTCTCCCCCTTTTTGCCGAATCCAAAAAGGTTGATCGTCGAGTTAAGTAGAGAGAAAGAAGGCGACGATTAAAGACTCCCATTTGATGTAAGCTCCCCCTTGTTCGGGGCACCAAGGGAACGATCTTACGATAATTTGTTTGCTACAAAACAAGATTAGAGGTACAAGAGCAAACAACCATAGCATGACAAATATCTTAAGGATCCAATCCACACATTTGAACATTATCACGGAGGAAGTGGTGACGAATTTTGATGTGTTTGGTACGAGAGTGTTGCACCAAGTTTTTGCTAAGGTCAATCGTGCCTTTATTGTCGCACATGATGGGAACGTCGTCGAGTCGTACGTCGTAGTCGATGAGAGCTTGTTTCATCCATAGTGCTTGTTGACATGCCTTTCCGGCGCTTACGTATTCGGCTTCGGTAGTGGATATAGCAAGAGCGGTTTGTTTCTTCGAGAACCAAGATGTCAAACAACATCCCACGAATGTACAAATACCGCTAGTGCTCTTTCGGTCCACATAATCTCCCGCATGATTAGCCGGTCCCTTTAGGATACCATAATCCCAAGTGTGTAGTGCCTTTAATGTATCGGAAGATACGTTTAACCGCTTCTAGGTGAGAGGTTTTGGGAGCCTCTTGGAAGCGGGCACAAAGGCAGACACTAAACATGATATCGGGCCTACTTGCCGTTAGGTATAATAAACTACCTATCATGCCTCGATACTTGGTACTATCTACCGACTCACACTCTTCATCTTTCGTGAGTTTAGTATCGGAGGACATGGGGGTTTTCATTGGTTTAGAATCTTCTAGACCAAATTTCTTAAGCATTTCTTTAATATACTTAGACTGATTAAAGAATATGTTAGGAATTAGTACTGCTTAGATTATAACTAACAGTATTAACTGAGTTAATACTGCTAGCACAAGATTAATATTGTTCGTGATAGTTAGTACTGCCAAGAGAATGAATCAAGAATCAAAAAACAAACAAATAATCAAAAAACAAAAAACCTCTTTTTTTTCTTTTCGAAATCAATAGAAAAAAAATACAAAACCAAATCAATACATCAATCTTGTAGGCTCTTGATACCAATTGTAGGTTCCATGATCATTCATACGAATCCTTAACAATGAAGTGTAGAATCAAGATGCATAAAATTAAGAACTTTATTGATGATTGAAAGAAAACCTTGTGGTGGCTAGAAACCCTCACAATAATGACTAGCTAAATTATCTCTAAAAAATGTCTAAAAAATGTCTAACCTAATTTTTGACTAAACTAGGTGTATTTATACTAACAAGGTTATGCCCATTCTAGGCTTTTGATGGGCTTTTTAGGCTTTTTCTTTGTTAGCCCAATTACATTAATAAACATTAATTAATTTATCAACTAACGAGCTAGACCTTTGTCTTGTATCTTTGAGTGACCGAAGCTTCTTTGTCCGGGTCCATTTATGTGATCCTAACAATCACGAGATCATTGATGACGTCTGTTCAAACCAGTTCAGGCCTCGCACCTCAACAAATGACTTTTGTGCCAAACAGTACAGAACTCGAACTTACTGCTTTACAGTCAGGACGCAGCCGTTCTGCACTAGTAAAAGACCCAGAACCACCTAGTGTCCCTCCTACAAAGAAACAGGTAGACGATTTGTTTCAATGGTTTGATGATGATGAGGTTGTTCCGATACCTCCGGTTGTTCCGATAACTCCAGTTAATGTCCCGGCACCCGAGAATGCCAATGGTTCACCTTCCACAACAGTTATCTCAGAAGGCGCTCCTGCAGTTACTGAAAGCCTCTTACCTCATCAAATACCTCTACCAGACACTAGTGATTCTGATGTTGAAACACTGTTCGATCATGTTGACAGTAATGTGTTTGACACCTATAATGCTCCTGAAACCGATTCAGAGGCATCTCATTCCAACTCTGTCAATATCGATGTTACTCCCAACAACCAATTACCTCACATGCAAAAGTGGACTCAAGCACATCCGCTTGAAAACATTATTGGGGATAAAGATCGACCTGTCTCTACCAGGAAACAGCTAGAAACCGACGCGATGTGGTGTTTCTTCAATGAATTCTTAACTCATGTTGAACCAAAGACTTACAAGCAAGCCTTAGAGCACTCGTGCTGGATTGAGGCTATGCAGGAAGAAATTCATGAGTTTGAACGTCTAGATGTATGGATACTTGTACCCTGTCCAGATAATATTCTTATCATCCCGCTCAAATGGATTTTCAAAATTAAGTTGGATGAATATGGAGACGTCTTGAAGAACAAAGCTCGGTTAGTGGCGAAAGGTTATCGTCAGGAAGCTGGTATTGATTTTGAAGAATCATTTGCTCCAGTTGCTAGATTAGAAGCGATCAGACTCTTCATTGCTCACGCAGCGAGTATGAACATGGTCATCTTCCAGATGGACGTGAAAACCGCCTTCCTCAACGGCGAACTGAATGAAGTTGTCTATGTTAGTCAACCAGAAGGATTTGTAGATCCAGAGCATCCATCGCATGTGTACCGACTCAAGAAAGCTCTCTATGGTCAAACAAGCTCCACGTGCCGTGGTATGAACAAGCTATCAGCGTTTCTAATCATTCAGGATTTACAAAAGGCGTGGTCGATCCAACTCTTCACGAGAAAAACAAGCGGATCTTTCAGGATACCTAAATAGGAACCAATCACATGGGTCTGTGGTAATCCGAAGACTCGGCTTTGAACTAAAAGCCTTTTGCAGATGCTAGCTACTATGCAGGATGTCTGACACTGGAGAATTACTTCTGGTTTCACTCAATTTCTTGACATCGATCTTGTTAGCTGTCATCCAAAAAGCAGAAAAGTACTGCCAATCACCACTACCAGAGGCTGAAAACATCGCCCTAATCAGGATAGCTGTGCTCAAATTCCTCTGGATTGATTCTCAACTGCGATACCTATGGGGATTTGCGTTCAACAAAATATCTGATTATTGGTGATAATCAAAGTGCTATGCTCTATGCTGTAAATAGTGTTTCAACACTACCGGCGCTCCAAGCACATTGATATCCGTCATCACTTTATCAAAGAGCAGGTTGAAAGGAAAGTTGTTGAGTTGTATTTCGTGGAGACAAAATACCAACTGGCTGACATTTTTACGAAGGCCTTACCGAGAGAGCGCTTCGCAACATCTCGAAATTTGTTGATGAGATCATTATGCATGTGTTTGAAAACGTTTTTGGGTTGTATTAACAATGCAAAACAACAATTTTATTGTGTTCCTAACGTGAGTGATTTTGTAAAATGAAATTGGGGTTTTGGTTAAAAAGAAATAATTTTTCGACAAACCCTATCAATGTATGCAAATCCTATATCTACGGGAAGCATTTTAGTTATACATTGTATCCTAGTGGTTTTAATTGAACAAATTTGAAATAAAAATGAAAAATACCCAATTTCAATTTTTGGTGTTCATCATGAACCCTAGACTCAAAATGAAAGAAATGGTTGAAATGACTTACAATTGATGATCTTAGAGATGTTAGGAATGATTATTGATGTTGATTTGATCTTCAATTTAAGTTTTAATGGTCGATTTTGAGTTTTTGGTGGATTTGGGGTTGTGTTCGTCAATGGCCGCTGGTAAGGGGGTGTTTGTTTTTGTGTTTTGAAAATTTTGGTTTCAGGTGTACATATTTCGTTTTCTCTGATGGCGGTCCCATATCTCCTGGCGGTCCCTTATATATAAGGGGGCCGCCTATATGGGGGCCGCCCGCAGGCAGTGATTTCTGACTTTGTTTTGACAAAAATTTGACTAGGAGGAGTGACAATTTAACTTGCATTTCGCAATTTAAATGTGTTTAAAGTACTTCGGATGAAGTATTTAAGTTGTCACGACACGGAATGGAACACGGACTAGAATTGAGACAGAAGAAAGAGATGCGTACTTAATATGATTTATGGAATGTGTTCCATCATTCCTAAACCAAGACGTAGATAGTTAAACGATTCACGTTTAAGGGGTTTAGTGAGAATGTCGGCAATGTTGTCGACGGACGGTACTTTTTCGATAGATATATGTCCTTTTTGAACATTATCACGGAGGAAGTGGTGACGAATTTCGATGTGTTTGGTACGAGAGTGTTGCACCGGGTTTTTGCTAAGGTCAATCGCGCCTTTATTGTCGCACATGATGGGAACGTCGTCGAGTCGTACGTCGTAGTCGATGAGAGCTTGTTTCATCCATAGTGCTTGTTGACATGCCTTTCCGGCGCTTACGTATTCGGCTTCGGTAGTGGATATAGCAAGAGCGGTTTGTTTCTTCGAGAACCAAGATGTCAAACAACATCCCACGAATGTACAAATACCGCTAGTGCTCTTTCGGTCCACATAATCTCCCGCATGATCAGAGTCGGCATATACTACGGTTTCTATGCCGGTCCCCTTAGGATACCATAATCCCAAGTGTGTAGTGCCTTTAATGTATCGGAAGATACGTTTAACCGCTTCTAGGTGAGAGGTTTTAGGAGCCTCTTGGAAGCGGGCACAAAGGCAGACACTAAACATGATATCGGGCCTACTTGCCGTTAGGTATAGTAAACTACCTATCATGCCACGATACTTGGTACTATCTACCGACTCACACTCTTCATCTTTTGTGAGTTTAGTATCAGAGGACATGGGGGTTTTCATTGGTTTAGAATCTTCTAGACCAAATTTCTTAAGCATTTCTTTAATATACTTAGATTGATTAAAGAAAATACCATCTTCCATTTGTTTAATTTGTAATCCAAGGAAGAAGTTAATGTTAGATATGAGTAAAAGACTCGGTCACCCCGTATATTTATTGTTTATAATAGTTCGTAGTTTAATAGTTAATCGTATGTCTTTCGGTTTTAAGCCGGGTACTAATACCCGGTATTTTGTAAAAACTATATAAGCCTCTTCTAACTTTGGAAGAGGTAAGCTAGTCAATTTCATTTTCACTTTAAACACATACACTCTCTCATGTGTTTCTCTCTCTAGAAACTAGCCCAATCACAAGAATCATCACCGTGTTATGAAATAAACGATCCTACACACTGAATCAAGTATTTTACCACCTCCTTTGTTAGATTCCGACTCGCCTTTCACTGCGGAGTTGTCGGCTAGTATTACCTTGAATTCTCTCGGAAACGAGGACAAAGTATTCAAACCAGGTATATTTAGAGTTATCGATGCCATTCATGATAAAAATCTTGTAACATTGGAGGAGAAATTAAAAAGAGAACATTTCCTCCGGACTTTTAGTTTTTTTCAAAGAACCTCATTTCATTCTACCTCCGCCGTAAACCACCGATGAAATTTTTTGAATTTTGAGCCCATTTTGAGGTTATGAAAATGTTGAGCTTCAATGAAGTAACTTTCTACCAAAGCAAAGAAGCGTAACCTATCTATATGTTAAAGATGTCGTTCCTTCACATTTTATCATTGGACTTTTCTACATATTCACCATACCCCGAAGAATCACCGTGTGATGTTGTCTCCTTATGAGTGAAGAATTTTGTTTTGATCTCGGCATCGTCCCGTTTCATAAAGCCAGTACATGTTCAATGAAAGTTATCCATTTGCTCTCGCCTAAGGCTGGAATTAATCATGGATCGAGTCCGACTTGCGACTCGATAACCAAAAGCAAGCCGCTTCGTGGGTAGTATTCATAACCCCATGCCTAACATTTTCCAATTTCTTTCTATTTTAATATGTTTGATGTTTGTGGCTAGCTCTTCCGTTTTCGTTGTTTTGTTGGTGTTGGTGAATTTTGTAGGATTGAACCAACAATTCTGAAGCCTCTCGTGTCCGAAAGTTTGTAATCCCATTTCTACTCGGCTTCCATCCTTTGTTTGAAATTATTTGGGGAGATCCGATATCCTTTCATCCTTATCGATTTCACGTTTAACTTTGCATAATTCCTAAACGGCTTAGATTTTCGTAGAACCCCCTTTAAACATTGAGGACAATTTTCAATTTTAGTCTGGGGAGAGAGGAATCACGATTGATGTTACCTACTTATTGTTTTGTTCTTACGTACCCGTTTTCCCACAAAAATAGCAAAAATTTTAATTTTTTAAGATCTTATTTGTAGGAAAATTTGAAAAAATAAAAATATTAGTAGTTGAAAAAAAAGAAAAAAAATATATATATAATAAGTGTTTAGACACGAATGTAGGTTTTCCGTTGGTGAGAATAGAAAGTAATTTTTGACCCGATCGAACGTGTAGAGTTATAGCTTTTACCATTAACAATTAATGATTATTGTTTGTGCCTAGTCTCATGTAGACTTTAACATGCTAGACCTTGGAAAATCATTAGTAAAATAAAGACTTGTGCAAATCTCAATGTAAGATTTTTAAAATATGCCGAGTGGATTTAATATAGCTAAAGTATTTTGCGAATCTTCTTTATTAGAGATTTTAAAATGCAAAGAATAAGAGGATGATAGTGTTGTACGATAGGAAGCTAACAAAGTTTAATTAATGGAAAACTTAAAGTGCTTTATAAGAAGTAACTTGTGGTTTTCTCCGAAGCTCTTAAATAGATTAATTATACGTGTTCTCTTTAATTTTTTACAAATTAAATTTTAACGTACTTAAAAGTCTAATCAACATATCAGATAAAAAAAGCTTAACCGAATGATGAAGTCAAACCTCATTTGTAAAAAAGAATTTTAGTTCAAGTTTAAAACTATGGTTTTCTAAAATGAAAATTTTCTATTTGGCAAAAATATATGGTTATTAAGTAATGATTTTACTCAAACAAAAATAGCTTGGTGAATAATATTAAAAAAAATGTAGTTGGTGAATAAAAAGGATGCAAGTTATAAATCCTTAGTGTTAATAATTAATATACAAACTCCATCGCAATAAAGTACATGGGCATTTGTCGGTTCGCTCCCGATGTGACATCGAAAGAAAGGGTGGAGGATGTATATTTAGGGTTGGTATCATAATAAGTACACGAGCTCTTGTCGGAGGCGTGGCCGATGTGTCGTCGAAAGAAAAGTGATACCGGTTCCTAGCCTAATAATGTAAATAATAATAATAATGTTGCAAGTTAGAAAATAAATAGTAAAAGTTTTCTTTTCTAAAACCAAGGTATTCTTTTGAACTAAGGTTTGCAAAAGTCTACAAGGCTTTTTCATCGGAAGTTCATGCGTTTCGATTATTATTCTCCGGATGGGGTGTCAAAAGCCTTAGCACTTACCCGATGACGGTGGGATGCTAGAGAAGAAAGTCATTCATGGGACAAGTGAACCAACGATGTCTTAGCTAAGGAGGTTTTTGTTTGCTTTGAGTTGTGATCTTACTAAGTGATTAACATATTAGCCCAAAAGGCCCATGTGTAAAGTTTGGTCGGATTTCAACTATCTAAATATATGGATTGAATGGTTTAAATTAATTTGAGCACACACATTTAAATATATGATTTATGCCGGGAAGAGAAATTCACAAGTTGTAATTATAAGCAGTCTTAGCATCCTAGCTTGTACTTAACGGTGATCTTATTTTTAAGCTTAGCATGGGAAAAGTGAAAAATCAGGAATGATAAAATTATCTTTTAGACACTTAATTGTGCTTTTTGTTCTATGATCCTCAAAGTTACCAAAAGGTAATGAAAATAATACATTATGTCAACACAAATAAATTGTAGTTAGTAATATATCAAGAAAAATCAATAAAAAATAAAAAAATCATTGAAAATGGAAATCGGGTGTTTTATAACTTGTGATCTCTTAACTCTCTCAACAAAAATCTTTGCTACTTTTCAAATGTTTAGTTTGGGGAAGTTTTGAGGTATTTGGTTATAAGGCATGTAATATTGCGTGAGGACACGCAATCGTTTAGTTTGGGAAATTTTGATAAGTGTAAAATACACATATCCGTTAACACCAAAAATGACCTTAAATGACCCAAAACAGACTACAAATGGCAAAGATATGCTTGTTTTTGTGTTTTGTGTATGTAGGCATGGATAAGACAAAAATCACAAGAAAACAGTCAAAAATGGGCAAACACGAACACGGAAATCAGAAGAGCACAAAAGAAGCCAAGGATTCAAAGCCGAAGCCAAGAGAAGCCAAAGATCCAGTCAAATGGTCAAACCTCAGTCAAAGAAAGTCAAACCATGAACAAAGAAAAGTCAACTCACAAAAGGACAAATCCCAAATGTTTCATCTCAGTTCCCCTTAGCTTCAAATGTTAAACAAATGGTCCCTAAACCTTAAATGGGCCTTAAACCCTTAAATTCCATACCCGAAAACCTTTAAACCAAAAACCAAGTCCAAGCCCACAACAAAAGCACAAACCCTAGCCCAATACCCCTGTTATAAAACCACAGGGACATAAGTTGCTATTTTAAAAAGTTGTTCTACGTTACAACATTAAATAATCAAAGAGAGGGACTGAAATTGCAATTACCCAAAGTTTAAAAACGTTTTTACCTCGTTTCAGTTATAAAGCACAATGGAATGTGGGTTTTTGCACTAAACTACTCACAAAAGAAGCACAAACGTCACATCAATGGAATGACACGCTGGCAATCTTCAGGTGTCCACAGCTTGATCAAACGGCTACAAATGAAGCTCAAATAATTGAAGAAACGATTGGCCAGGATTGAAAGATTGGAGGGAAGGCAAAGAGATTTGAAGCTTCTTTAGAGCCTATAAATGGGCCTCATCTCACACACAATGGGAGTAGTTTTTTTTTATCTTCTGTTTTTTTACACATAGTTTTTAATTCAGTTGTAGCTTAAATTTCAAAATCCTTAGTTCTAATGATTGTTTAATTTGTAACTTGTCCTTTAAAAGGTACTGTAAGCAAGTTTTTATTAATAAAATTCAGTTTTTCTAAATCTCTCCAAGTTTCTTTTTAATAAGCTCTCTTAATAAGTCATATTGTCTCATTAAGCTATTAAGCTCAGATTAAGCTCTTTCAGTCTATAAGCTGAAATAGAGCTATTTGAATTCAGAATTAATCTTACATAAACCTTAAATCAACTTAAATCTATCATGGATCTTATTGGATTAGAGCTTTTGGAAGGGGATCTTAACTTGGAAGAGATCCCAAGGACTTATACCCTAGCTTATTAATAAGCTAGGGAGCTTGTAGCTGCCATATTTGGTACCTTTTGTTTAGCTAAAGGTTAAAATAAGTTTCTCTTTTCAAATCTCTCTTATTTTAGTTTAAAGAGTGCGTAGTTATAGCTTAAATGATTGTTATTGCTTATTTGCTTATCCTCTTTGCTTATTAGTACCTATTTGAGTTTAAGCTAGCTTAATAACCATAGTAGCTTATCTGTTTTTGATTAAAATAGTTTAGATCATAGTTTTTCATTAATTTACCTTAAAACCTCTAAAAAACCAAAAATATTTAGCATCAATGGTAGATCTTAGATTATAGCTTAATATAGTTGTTGATTCATGTTTGTTAGGTTAGATTTAAGCTAGTTTTTATCTGGTAGTTAATGCTTATTAATAAGATTTGCATCTCATAAGCTTTTTAAAATCTGTCAATCACATTAAGGAGTGTACCATATGATAATATTCAACTGTTTTCCCATGATAATACTGTTCTCCATGATATTAAATGTTCTCCATGATAATTATCCCTGCAATACTAGTATTTCCACTATAACTTGTATTCATCTATTACATTTTCAAACCTATGAATTTCACTCAAACCGTTTTGTTGACTTTTTCATGTTTATCTTAGGTTATTGAGCCAAATATACGGCACGGTTGTGGCATGGACTCGAGATGGGCTAAAACTTGTTAATCAATTCACTTTTTTATGTTTCTTGTATTTTGGGACCTTCATTTTTAATACTATGATTTGAAATGAATGATAACGTATCTTTTGAACAAACGTCTCTTTTGGGTCGTTTTCTATGATTATGATTGTTGTTTCCATGAAGTAATACCCCAGATTAGCTTCCGCTGCTATATTGTAAAAATAGGGGTGTTACAGATTGGTATCAGCGCCATGGTTATAGAGAACAAGGTCAAAACCTTAACTATAACCACATTTCTTTTTCAGCCATCAAAGTCCTCCGTGCCACTACAATCCGGATCAGTATGTAAAGATACATAATTATTATACTATATTATATCATAAATAACTTATGTTATTTACAACTAGGTTGTTAACAGAACGATGTCTTCTCCCAACCGCTCTACTTCCGATATTGAGGATGCTTTTTCCTCTATGAATATTCTTAACTATACTTCGGTCTCATCGGATTATTTCCCAGCTTCATCGGGAAGCAATTCTTTTAACTCTTCGGAAAACTCCGGTATTCTCATCTTTCTACAATAATACTTATTTGAAGGACGTACAAGCATTTTATGCTAAGGAATTACCTATTTCATCACCAGATCCTATTACTCCAAAGCATTTGACTCCATCTCTGGTATTACCACCATCATTACTATTTGATCCTCGATATTTCTTTGTTCCTGAAGAACTATTACCACCTAAGAAACGAATATGTTCCCCATCTTCTTCCTCAACTACGTTATCTAATCCATCTCGGAATCAAACTTGTGATTTGGTATCACCATCTTCCTCAGTTTATTAATAAGCTCAAAGAGAGCTTATTTTTACAGCTGAATCAGAAAGTGGGGCTTAACCCTTGATTTTGCTTAAAGGCTTGTAAAAAGCTCAAATTAAGCTTATATGAAAAAGCAAAAAGTGTTTTGGAAAGTTTATAATATGCATGATCTATGAATGAAAAGAAAATTGAGCTAGAAACACATTAAGCTTATTGAAATTGGCGATGAAAGTGCTAAACTCAGCATAAAGCACAAATGACTCAAAATTAGCTTAAGCTCAAAAGCTCAATAAGCCAAATCAGGAGCCAATCTTTTGAAAACTAAATAAACAACTTATTAACTACTTATTTAAGCTATAAAAACAATTACCATAAGCTAAAAATCAAAATTTAAGAAACTACTATACTAACCTACTGTTTTTGAGTTTTTCAGGTTTTTAGCTACTTTCAAAAGCAAATAAGACCTAACAAATTAAGCTAGAAATGAAATTTAAGCTAAAACCTAACTAAAGCAATATTAAAACTATACTATATCTAAAGCTAAGCCCCTAAATCCTATAATGACAAGCCTAAATTGAGACCTAAAATTCAGCAGTACCTTCACTTGAAGGTGCTGCTGATGCAAATGGCACACCACAAATACCAAAGTGCAGATGTTTTTAGTGACTATTACTATCTTAAACACACTCAAATGAGTGTGTTAAATCCAATTTTAAGCACCCACAAGCCAAAGGAAACCTAGAACAAAAATAAGCAATCTATATTTAAGCCATAATTTGCCCTGGTGCTGCTACCATCATAATAAACCATAACTTTTTCATTTTTAACATCTAACTTATAAAACCTTTTTAAAACTTGTTAATTTGTAAAAACTCAGCTGACTCAAGTGTTTTGCACAAATTTTATTGACTTTTAATGGTCAAAATGGCTTATGCCAAACACCCCTTTCAAACTTTGACAGATTTGACAAAGGCTTTTTAAATGAAATATACTTATTAAATCTACAAACCCAGATTTTAACTAGCTTAAAACAAACTTAATTAACATGAATTAACAACTAAATAAGCATTAATCTAAGATTTAAGCTATTTTACTTATTTTTTTGGTTTTTTAAGGCTTATATGACAGATTATATAAAAACTATGATCTAGGCTATGAAAAGCAAAAATAGATGAACTAATGTGACTATTAAGCTAAATAAAACACAAATAAGCAATAATAAGCAAACTTAATAAGCAAATAAGCAGATCTAAACATAGAAAGCAATAAGACCACTATTTAAGGCTAGAATTAAAGGAATTAAAAGAGAAACTTACAAAGTCCTCTAGCTAAACAAGAGGTACCATTTAAGGCAGCTACAAGCTCCCTAGCTTATTAATAAGCTAGGGTAATAGTCCATGGGATCTCTTCCATTCCTAGATCCCCTTCCTTTAAGCTTAAATCCAATAAAGTCCAAGGTAAATGTAAGTTAAGCTGTTTAAAGGTTTAGATAGGATTATTTCTGAATTGATTAAGCTCTATTTCAGCTTATAGACTGAAAGAGCTGAATGTGAGCTTATTAGAGCTTAATGAGACAATTTGAGCTTTTGAGTAAAGGATAAGAATAATAAAGACAAACACCGAATTTTATTGCATTAAAACTTTTTATTACACTAAAAGGGAATTACATGATTAAGAAGAAAATTACGTTAAGCAAAATATTAAGCTACACTAGGTGATTAAAAAGCTAGAAAAAGGAAAGAAAAAAAAGGTAAAAAAAAGTGGTTCTGTGTGTGTGAGGGTGAGGCTCTTTATAGCAGCAGAAGAACATTCTAGGACCTTAGCTTCCATCAATCATCCACCTTTGATCATCTCTAATCATTAGATCTTTGTTTTTGGCCGTTGGATCACTAAGTGACCTCACACGGATTGCCAAGCTGGCAATCCATGTGAGGCTCACTTGTGCTTCTTCTCTGAGTAGAAATAGTACAAAACCCACATTCCATGTGTGCTTCTCCATTGATGATGTGGCTATGTGCTTGAGTGAGGTGCTTAAATCTCTTGATTTTACTAATCTCTCCCTACCATCTTGTTTAGGAGTTCATGAATAGACTTACTTGCCCCTCAATTTCCATTTGCCCTCTATTTTACCCTGGCTAATGAATTTTGTAGTGACGATAAATAGTAAATGGGTCTTGGCGCCACTTTGACTGTTAAATCAGTTGGAGTTTGTGGGAATTGCAAATCTAGCCCCTTATAATCCTTTCTCCATTTCTTGTATAAATGGCAGTTTGAATAATTGCAAGAATGATTCCTGGAGTTTATATGAAATGAAATGGACTAGTAACATGGGCTTATGATTGGGCCTAAGAATCCGGGTAGTAGTTTTAAGGGGTTTTGGGCCCACCTAGGTACAAGGGACTTTTTGGACTTTTCCAAAAGTTGAGGGACTGAAATGGCAATTTAGGGATTTTGTCCTTTGTGATTGACTTCTGTTGACCAAGATTGACGGCTTTGCTTTCGGCTTTTGTTCACTCTTTCGTTCTCGTGTCCGTGCTTGCTTGTTTTTGATGGTTTTCTTGTGATTTTTGATATATCCGTACCTGCACACACAAAACACAAATACAAGCATATTTTTGCCATTTTTTGTCTGTTTTGGGTTTATTTGGGCTATTTTAAGCATAAATGTATATGTGTATTCTAAACTTATCAGATAGCATTCTTATTCGATGTTGACTTTTAAAGGTTAATGAATAACGATTCTTTACGATCAGAGTAGCGCAGCAGAAGCGTGGTGGGCCCATAACCCACAGGTTCCACAAATCAAAGTATTTCATCCACCCAGGTTCTATCAGGATCTGAAGAAATTCTATTGGCTATCATCAAGAGGTGTAGTCTTGAAAATAAGTAGACGTGTGAAAGGAGGTAATTATAATTATGGTGTACAACATAATTATAAATGCATCACACACGTGGACTTGTGACCTTGATTAACCTAACATAAAAATCAAATTCATGCCCAGTACCTACATCTATTCACTATAACTTTCAATTAAATCTCGGGACGAGATTTCTGTAAGGGGTGGAGACTATAACAACCCAAGAATTTTCATCAAATGCAAAACCTATTTTACTATTATCACAATTGTACGGGGAAATTTTTCGCTTTATTACATTACTTGCATTGTCAATATCTCAGTATGTCATGTAACTTACATAACTAAAGTAGACGAGCTCACGCAACCTATCTATGGCAATCCTGTCTTCATATATGTCAAGCAAACATCACAATATGTCAAGTCAATATCATCATATCCTTATTACAAAGTACATTATTCCTATAATGTACCATTCGCAACGTTATATCAAAACGGGCTTTAAACCGTTATCGTATACCTCTAAACCCTAATTCCATGAAGGGTTAATATCTAAAGTGAATGTACAAGCTACTAAAGCATATATACAAGTAACATAACATCTCATTTGAAATATAAACTCCCTCCAAGTCAAGTACAAGTTTTCAAAGCACAATGTATAAGTCATTAAGCATGACATCTAAAATAGCCGTTTTACCTTCAATTTCTTCACCAACACTTTTGTACAAGCTAATACACTCAATATACAATGTGTAAACCCTAATTATTCTATTCATAATCTTTCATACACATTTTTACTCTTAAAACCCTAATACAAAAGTCAGAAACCCTAACCCGAGCTAAATAGTAAACTATGACCCGTTTCTTCGTTTTTATCCATTGTAAACCTAAACCAATACTCAAATAAGTTGTAAAAACTTATTTTACAACCATAACAATCATATACCATCACTATTTCATAATATCATTTCATTTATACAAGAATCAAATCAGAGAAACCCTAAATGAACCCTAAATGATCATTCGACCCGTTTTCTTGTTTTTAACCATTTCAATCTCAAATAAGTAATCAAGAGCCATTGTAAACTCATAAAATGAGTTTACAATTCATTATCCATCATTAACTTGGCAATGTGTAAGAAATCAAAGCCTAGAAAACCCTAACGAATCCAATATAAACCCTAATTCAACCTACAGACTAAATTACCACTTCTACCCATTTAAAACTCGAACCACAAACCAACTACTAATGTAAACCATTAATATAAGTCCTATGATCCATAATCTATCATTACTAAGCAAATGCACACGAAATTCAAACAAGAAAGCCCAAGGAAACCCTAATCAACCCTAAAATGACCCGCTGCTATATTGTAAAAATGGGGGTGTTACATTTACCTTTCCTCTTTGTATGAGTACACAACCTAACCCTTGATTCAACGCGTCATAGTAGACTACAAAATCTTCAATTCCATCAAGCAACGACAGTATTAGAGCATTACACAAATTATCTTTCAAAGTCTAAAAAGCCTCTTCCGACTCTGCGCCCCACTCATACTTCTTGTTTTTTTGAGTCAACGAAGTAAGGGGTTTAGCAATCTTAGAGAATGTAGGATCCCGTAACACTTCACTTCATAGAATCAAACACGAAATCGGAACAAGAAAAGAGATGAGGAGAGTTGTTTAGCTTTTAGAGAGAGAAAGAAGAGAGAGAATTGAGAGAGAAAAGAGAT